>JAQFXY010000066.1:0-71525 GCA_034693865.1 Ceratophysella sigillata
AACTAACTTCCGCCGGGGTCTAAGGACCAGTAAGGAGCACGGGCATGGCCTAATTGCCCCTCTCTCTTTTGGGGAATTGAGAGGGGGGCCGTCTGGAAGTGGACAAGGCGCTCAACCGTGATTATTAGGATAACAGCCTCACAGTGGCTAATTAGGTTATACCATGCATCTGTAATTTAATAATAATAATAATCCAATTTGAGGGAAAATTTGCGACACAGTGAAGGCTGCAACATCGCGACATAGCTCCGCGCGTAGGCAATAAAAGTTGTTTGCAGACATGGTCTGCGTACACATTATTAAATTGATACATATGAAAGAAAGGTCAAAGTTTCTGGAGTCAAGGGTCAATGAGACCCACCCCACGGGCTGATCAGGAAAATTAGCTAAATTTTAAGCTATCGGTCATCAAAATCCGTGCTGTGGTTTAGGAGGAGATAGCGGACATATATACATACATACATACATACATACAGACTAACGATTTTATGTAATAGGATATGCAGCGCGCCTGAGAATCAAGCCTTCCAGGTCATAATCCCGACAACAAAAATCCCGACGCAATAATCCCGACAGCAATAATCCCGACAATACAATAATCCCGACACATAACTAAAAACACATGCAAATAAAAAGTTACAACGTTAAGACTCAGTCACCAGGCTTGGTGTGCAGGGCGGCCAGCGGGCTTAACTCTTAATGGTGAAAAAGCACGAATTCCAGCAGATTCGTGCTTTTTCCGCCCCGGGGATGGTCAGGATTGGGAAGGAGGTTAGATTATGCAAAGCCTAATATTTCAGTTTAATGTAATATGTACATGTATAATATCATACAAAAACTACTTCTAAAATAAATAACGTCAAGTTATATAAAAATGAAATCTCTTAGAAAATACAAAACTACTTCTAAAATAAATAGCGTCAAGTTATATAAAAATGAAATCTCAAACAAATTACAGAACATCCTTAAAACAATAAAAAATTGCAGACAAGAAATAGCAAACGTCATGAAATCCGAACTTAGACTTTAAACGCAATGTTGTGAGCTATGATAACTTGATACATTCCGCTTCAATGTAGTAGTATTAATGACTCAGTCTTAACATTCTAATTTTTATTTGCATATTTCTTTGTTGTGTTATTGTGTCGGGATTATTGTATTGTCGGGATTATTGTAGTGTCGGGATTATTGTTGCCGGGATTATTGTGTCGGGGTTTTTGTCGTCGGGATTATGACGTGCTACGGAATCAAGAGAGATAGGGCAGTCACATAATGCCCAACAAGGTCGGTCATACTACAGAACTACATTACCTTCCGGTTTTAATTGCTTGACCGATTATCAAAACCTCACCATTTTTCCCATTGAATATTTTACGAATATTTACGAGCCGTCTAGTTTCAAAAATCGCTTCTGGGTCAACTCGAACTAATGATTCTAGTCGCCTGTTCCCATTTTGATATTTTTCGAACTTTTCTTTGGCGCCAGCGATGGTTTCCAGGCCCGGAAAGTTTATATTGCAGCGCTGCTGAGGCCAAAATAGATAAATTTATTTTAATATAACGTAGAACCAATTTTATCTACTATGTAACCATGATGTCGTTATGCATTAAATGCTTATTTCCTTCACATTTTTGAATAGTTTTATGTTTTAAACCACTGTAATGTAACTTGAGTGATATTGATGCCTGGCAACAGTATCCATTACTTGTAGTCGTATTCGTATATTTTGATCTCAACAGATGATTCATGTATTTGTAAACTCATTTTTATTACGAATCATTTAATGAAATCCTGAACGGTGTTTTTTTCAATTTCCACAAAGCCAATATCCTGTTCCTTTGGTTGGATTGCTATAGTCCCCAACTTCAGCGTTTGGGATGTTGCCTTGTGTTCTGTGAGTAATCTGCAACTTTGTACGTTGCACATGCACATGCACAGCATCACTCTTATTTATTCCAATACTTCTGCTGATCTCCGCAAGAGATTGGTTCACAAGTTTGTATTGTTGCCTTGCAGTTGTAATTCTCACTTCTGCACGTTCTCCTGTCTCCGAAAGGATTCAAGTACGCGTCCAAGTGGGACCTAAAACTCTTTTTGTTCAAGATTGGAAAATACGAGGGCGAGGGTGACAAAGAGTTTTGTCAAGTCAAGCCAAAAAGGTTATTAATTCCAAATACGCTCTTCTTCTTCATTTCGTGTAGTACAAGGCTTCTTTTGTCCAATACATCCGGCTGCCGGGGCAGAATGGGGATTGAAGACACGTGTCCAATTTAGAGCCCAATTGAAAACAATGCATGGTGCATACTATTGTTTATGTAACTATTGGATACTATTTAGCCCAAATGTAGACTCCGTGTAGCTCTGGATATGTATTACTAGCTGGCCCAACAATCAGTGCCAAGTACTGCTCGGTGTAATTGAACTGGTTACAATTCAGCATAGCAGCAATAGCAATCAATCAGAAGCAGAATGAAAACCTCGACAGAAAGTAAAGTAAAAGTAGACCACAGACACAGAATCATGCACGTCGTTATAGTAGGTGATGTCTTGTGCTGACTCATTTGTTATTCCAACTTCCGTGCGACCCATAAACACAGGCCAGAAATTCCAGGTGTACTGAATACTGAAACATATTGATTCCCATTATTAAACCGAATGGTTCTTAATTCTATATTGTGCAAGGTATGCATTAAATTGATGCGAAAAACTTGATTTGGGCCAAAGGCTAGAATTAGCATAGGTAATTACTATTCAAATATTTTTATAATGCACTGTGCAGCCTGCAAATATCCAAATTAGTCATGCTCTGCTGCATCTGAATCCTACTTGTACCTGCTACTATTATTTTCTATATAACAAAAAACAGGGAATATTTTGGATTAAGAATAATTGTGTTTACGAAAGTATGAGTAATATTGTAATTGGTGGTGGCAGTAGCTTTTACTCTGTAATTTGAGTAATTAAATGGTTAGATTTTTATATGTTTTTCCTGGAAAAGAATAGATTTTGTCCGTATAGAAAAAGATTGAATGGCCCGAGTGACTCATCCATAATTATAGAGTGTTACCATAACTTGAATTGTGCCCAAATCCATAAACAAACCAATCCCACACGTCCTTATTCGTTCAAGGCAATGTTTTTGGCATTCAGTTCACCGTGCAAAAATAAAGTTTTTTTTCCAATTGGTACAGAGTTTCCAACTTTGGCCACTCACTGTTTATATGTAGTCTTAGATTAATTACTCCACTTTTCCCGGGATGCGATATGATTGTTCATATTGGACCAAAGGGTCCTTTGGGTTGCTTGTGTCCGTCCGTCTGTGGAATATTTTAGTTTAAGCGCCGGCTGTATGTATGGGTGCATAAAGAATAGCGGCCACGCTTTTCACTAAAGGCGCTTATTTAATCGTATAAAATGCATCAAAGCTTCATACTAGCAGTTTGACTGAGCTTCCAGAAGCAGCTTAATTTTGGGTGCTTTCTGTTGCAAAATTAACGTTTCCAGTAATGTCAACACAACTTTAAGTGCTTTATGTACAAAAAGTTTCGCTTTTGGTGTAAGCTTAACATCAAGAGATGTCCGTTTGGCCATTTCCATATGCAATCAAAATGGCTACCAATGGTTTTGTATTTCATGAGCAGATTAGTATATGTGCTTCAACGAAATATTACTTAAATTTGCTTGGCCATTTTTCACCCAGTAAATCAAGATGGCTGCATATGGAATGATAATTATACGCGTAGAGCCATGTACAGGACGGGGCATAATTGGCATTATCTAGCGAGCCATTTGTCTCTCAATATCAAAATAGCTGCCCATGTCCTTGTGTGATTGGAGTAGATACGTTTGTAATCTTTGGCTTTAGGAAATATTGGCAAATCTATCAAGCCATTTTTCACTGATGTGATAGTCAATTATATTTCTGGTCCCGAGCTGCTGTGAGACAGTTTTTTTACACTAAAGTAGTTGAGACAGGCCTAATTTGTCATGCTGACTAAAAGGGTATTTGGAGGGTTGAGAGTATGAAAGGATCCATTATTGCACAATCCTGGTTGATTGAATGATTTCTATATTTGTATCTAGTTTGAGAAAAATTGGATTAGCTGACAGACTAGAGTATGTAGTGGTTTTTGATGGAGAAATATTAATGGGAGATCAATTTGTGGAATGAAATCTACATTGTTCAGAAAGACAGAGGACAAATTGGGATAATCATTTCTAATCCAACATAAAACATACACTCTGCCTATTCATTGTTATTGGATGATGAAACTCCGGGAGGAGATCCTTCCTTGTCATTGGTCAGAAGCAGGCGGCCCAATTATTCATTACTTGGAAGAATGGGAAGAAGACGTGGATTTACTATTTCTATCTCACATTTTACCATTCTATTGTATTTATCAATTTTGTTGACATATTATTACGTGGAAGCCTGAATAAAGAAATTATACACATTTATAAATAGCTTTTCAAGTCAGTGGCGAACCGCACATGATTGTACAGATGCTCTGCTAGACAGAATTTTTGGAAATGTGGCAAGTACGATATTTTCGGGCTAATCTCGGGCCAGCTGGCTTCTAGTCCCTGTATAATGAATTATAGGAAAACGTAGACCGATGATGTATGCAGTGGCAATATGTTCTAAGGGGAATAATAAATCTAATAAATTGACGAATGCTTGACTGGATAAATAAAGGCTGAGAACGGAGGAAGCAGACCTAACATTTTGTATACACTTCAAACCTTACATTTATTTTCATCACTCGTCCCATACTATAAGCCATATTAACATCATGTAAGTAGTATAATATGTATTCACTTTTTTAATTGTTGGAAATTATATATATATTTACAAATTGCAACGCCATTAGTCTCACTAATAATAATTTACCGTCGTCATCTTCTCTTACAGTTTACACTCTTTACATACATACTTTACATGGAGTAATAAGTTACTAAAAAGTGTATAATATGGCAATATAAAAATTACACAAGACGATTGGGAGCAACTCACGTCAAGTCACTCACTCTCTCTCTAGTCAGAGTATCTTGTCCTTTCTCAACTAAACATCGCTTCGTCTCTAAACATCTTACACTTTTATGAAAAATGAAAATAATGGAAATCCGGCTTAAGGTTGTAAGTAGATTTGAAGTTTGTTACGTCATGTGTACGAGCAGAAGGGCTTCTCAACTTTGTCATTACATTATGGCACTTGGTATACAATAATATTCTTCAACTCGGACTTTCCATAAAAAATGTCACATTTTGTACTAATAACACCAAAATTGAAAAAGGGAAAAACTATTTTTGGAATTACAAAAAAAAGACGAAATGAAGAAACCATAAAGGAATTGAATGAAAGAAGAAATTCAGTTTGGAACTAATTTAATGCAATGCAGAGCAGCTGACAGAGAGGTGAGTCACCACAAACGTATCGGAGAGCCGAAGTTGTCCGTACTGCCTTTGGCTCCACAACTGCCTCTGTGTAGCGCTGTCCATATTACGCTTGAGAATATTATGTTTTTAAGTCAGTTAGAATGTACGACCAAGTTCTTGTCCCCTCGTTCTACTAGTAGTAACCCCAAAGCCCTACTTTAGCCATAGAAATAAATGCGAGAAAAATACTTAAGATTATTACAACGTAGATAGTTCTAAAAACTGACTTGAAGAACTTAAACTTAAAGTTAACAAGATAGTTAAATTTAAATATAATATAATATATTCATACGTTTTTTTTTCGTTTTTCACTCTGTATATTACTTGACTACTTAGCAATATCAGATATTTTTTAAAGCTTTTTTCTTGTTGTTCGTCTCGGATTCATTGTTTAGAGATATACGAAATATTGTAGAGAGTAGATTTGTAGAAAGTTACGATTCTCATTCCTATTTTTTTCAAGGCTTTTTTCTTTCTAATTATTAATATCAGGATCCGTTTACGTAAATAGAACCAATAGGGAACAATGAGAAATCGAGGCACGCAAAACCAAACATCAATTTCCAAACATGGAATAGTTCTCATTGCCCTTAAAAAATTCCAAAATCCTAAAATCAAAATCATTAAAATCGTCAAGTTGCGGAAGAGAGCTAAGCTGGATTTGAGACAGGGACAGTTCCTTTAATCACTGCAAGGGGATTCAAGTGCTGAACAATCGATCAATATTAATACTTTCTAATTAACCCTGGACTCACAAAAGGGGCAACACAAAGGAAAATAGATACGCCTCATAAATTGACTGCTCTGTGATTAAACTCAAAAGCTAGGCAAAAAAAGTGCTGGTGTATTCACTTTTTAATTAATAGATCAAAAGGCGGCACGTGGCTCTCAAACAATTTCGGGTTTTCACAGAGGCAATCTACCAACTAGTCCCTGCAGAGCTGCTCAGAGCGAGTTGACCAGGCTGTTCATATGTCCCAGTAACTAAATGCGCCCAGTTTGGCTGGCCAACTCTGCGTCTTGATTGAAACGCTAATCGGTACTTGTTCGTTCAAATCAACTCAGTTTTGTGAGTCCAAGAAGGAAGGAAGGAGACGGAAATACTGTGGAAAGACTTGTCAAGAGCTTTTCCCAGCCAAATTGAAAGTTTTAGGTTAAACTAGGTTTTGAGAACTAATTTCCCGAGCCTCACAACAACGAAAAAACAGTCTTTGATTGATGAACGAGGGAGAGAGACACGTAGAAAATATTAAACGAATAATAATAAAAATACTCATGAGTACACAAGAGAGTTGGTTTAAGTTTTAAGTATCATGCACGTAGCCGTGAGGGTTAATAATATTTACAAACTAAATCCTATGTACATTTCTTTCAACAGAGATTAGAGGGTTTTCCCCTTTCATTTCAGTAATAATTAATTAAGGACGTTGGAACTAAGGAAACATTACTGATCTTCACGTCCGCACTAGAGACGTTCCCAAATACCACTTGAGGTTGGTTCCTTTTTCTGCAATGCTACGCTTCTAGCATTGGAAAATATTTACAATAAATACAATTTACGGTCTATCGTAATATATAATGTACTGGAGTCTCTAGCCTAATACTATAGGTACCACATTGTCAACTGTCACGCATCTCCGTGTCCTGGTCGTTGGGGCCGAGTGAGTCTTCTTGCTGGACAGGCCTCGAATATTAGTCAGAGTTGGAGAAGAGAAATGTAAACTTAAGTCTATCCCGCTGCCTAGTCTTCTGAGCCAGTTTATCCAACTCTCCAGAAGGGATTGGCAATGGTTATGAGGAGGAGGAGCAGAGTGGCTAGATGCGGATTCGATTTGGAAATTGAACTTAGACTTGTCAACTCTTCGTTTTTCACCACTTCATTCGGATGCTTCTCCAAATCTTCTGCAATACACAAGACAATACCATTCATTAATTAATGTATAACTTATAATCGTAACTAGCAGACCAATGCCTCAGTGCAAAACGCTTGGCTGTCTAGCTCAAAGCTCAACAACGGGTTCAGTGGCTGTCCGTGAACAGTGGGAACCGGATTTGTGGCTTATCTGTTATCTGCTTTAATGGGACAGTGTTTCGGCTCAATTTATGATATTTAGTGGCGTGATATTTTTTTAATTTTCTTGAACTTGATTTTCTTGCACTGTATTTCGAAAACATTGAACTTAAAAATTAAAAACACAACTGGACTAAACCTTAGGTCATGCTAACCAAACAAAGAGTCAAAATAGAATAGAATTTGGGTTTAGTGGCGATAATTAGCCAAAGAAAAATTCTTTTAATTAGTTGTGTATCTTGGCATAAATTCATGTAAATAAATAACCGATGTGAACCGGGATCTTTGCCTTTGTAATCAAGGCGATGTTATGCATGGACCAAAGCATATGGGAATAGGAGCCTAATTGACGTAACGTCTTGTGTTTTAAATTAGCAAATAGTCATAAATCCTCGAGCGAGAGCCCTCAATCATTACTATGGTGCTTGTCCTGTCTCTGTCTCTTGTTGGAGCATAGCGTCAATTCTGCATAACGCCTTTGGCCTGAGATGCACATGGATTCGCAAAGCCCTGCTAACGCCTCCGAGAGCCCTACACTAACAGCTTGAAGCACGGAAAGAGGCATGAACTATGTTGCACGAGTTAACGAGTGTGTGTAATTTTACGACCCCTCGTCCTCGTCCTGGATTGCATATTCGAGAAAAATGAACCCAAATATTTTTGGCACACTCCGTTTTTGCACAGAAAAAAATATATAAAAATAAAATAAAGCCCGTTATTGCGTGTTCCCACAAATCCAGGATTTGTAGAAGTAGGTACTTAACACTGGTTTACTTCCGGAAAGGGCAGGCCAGCCAAGAAAAACAGAAAGTGGCATGGAAGGGAAAATGGCCAAAGGCTCCCACAAAAGTCCATTATGACTTTTCTCTCATCTTGTCAGGCAGAAAGTTAACAACGCATGACGAGGATTATTATGAATAGCTATTTAAAATTTTTGCTCAAAGTGAATTAGAAATGAGGAAGGAGAGGCCGAACCAGAAATGTACTTGACTTCACTTCTTCCTTTTATTATCTCTCCGCTCAACGACTATTTTAAGTAGGTTCTTTGGACGGAGGAGTAGGCAGCAATAAGCACCTCCACTAGCAATAAGCACCTCCACTACTTTTCAGACCGAATTACGGAAAAGACAATCACCATTCAAATTCTCATAAGAGTCATTTGGAAAGGAGACAAAGGGAGGACTTGGGAGAAATGAGGCACAACCGAACCAAACTAGCTTCTCCGTTACGGACCACCAAAACTATCCCTTAGTTTAAACACTGAGCATGTCAACTCAACAATCAAAACCAAGCAATTCTATTTCCTAGTGACATGGTTATGAAATAATATAAAATTGGAAATAGATGCAAGACACGGAGTTTTTCGCATATAACCACTAAACGCACCTAATTCAGCCCACAAGAATAGGATCTGCAAGGGAAAAGCGTAGTTAAAAGACGAGATTAATTACTGAGCCAAGCAGGTCCAATATTTCCGTTTGACGTGAACACAAGTGGTGAGACGGTTGTAGCCCATGGTGGCCGTAGAAGAGAGAAAGAGTGATTTCAATTAAAAGATTCCATAAAAAGAGCATTAAGCTAAGAATATTCAGTGCTGGACGAGTGAGTGTGAAGAGAGAAAAGGTACAAGGAGCTCCTTTGTTATTATTAATAATGAGCCTCAACGTTCCCATTATGGAAAAGAATTCCAGAGTTATTGTTGGGCTGATTCGGAGTAAGAATCGATTTGGACTACTATATCTCTGGATATTGCATATATTGCACGTACTTACTTAGTGTACAGAACAGAGAGTAGCTATAGCTATGCAGGCATGGAGGCGAGAGAGGTGTGCTTATTTGCCAACTTGTGAAGAAGGAAGGAAAAAGTTTGGCTCCATATGGATTTCCCTCCTTCCTCTACTCTGCATAACGTATAATCTCCCTGCCCCCTGCTCTACGCATAAGGAAGTGCCTAGTTTGAAGTTGAGCAAATGTCGAGCATTAGGATAAAAAAAACAATTTCTAGCATGAAGGTAGAAATGGGTGGAGAGCTGAAGTTTAGTGAGTTCTGCTCTGCATAGACGGAAGAAAGTACAAAAATCCCAAGGTAGACTTTCCTTATGAAAAATTGATGCTTTCTCCCAACTTTCACTCCATATCACCCAATGTATTTATTTTTTCTAACCAGAGAGGGAAAGGAGACGGCTGGCTAATATTAGGCCCACACGTTCCACCGCCGCCTACCCACTCAACCGTTCACAATCCTCAGCCAACAACCAAAAACTTTTTCTCACACAAGCTCTTATGCGGATCAGGCAGCAGGCTTCTCTGGCATGTCATTATACATCGCCTCCCACTTGCCCTAACATTTACTACATCTCACCATGCCTCCATATGCTCAAATACAAGGCAACTAATCCCTCTTAACATCCCAACAACCTAACCCAACCATTAGCCACCTAATTCGTTACGGACCCAATATACACTAGATGTGCACTAGGTACTTGGCAGTCGTCTCCGCCTATTAAGCTGAATACAAGCAGGTATATCCTATTTGGGTTCAGATTTCGTAACGTTAACCAAACGAGAGGTGACATTGAAGAAGGAGAGAAAAAAGCGAGAAATGCCAATCACCAATAATTGCTCTTTGTTTACGACGGGTCTATAAAAGTTTGGCCGAGCCCTTATTAGAAGAATGGGAAGTGATCATTACTGGTATATGAGCTGACAGGGCGACATTTGGGCACACAGACCCTCGCCTGCACTTAAGGCGGGGTCGAGGATCACAAAAGCGAGAACCTTCTAGGTCAACACTTGTGAGTGACTGAAGCGGAAAGATAATAATATTCAACGTTGAGGAAAAAGGAATGGTGGGGCAATAAAAGTGCGGCCTTTGGAGTCTGAGACAAAGTAAAGTGAGAGCTGACCCAAAGGAGCATTTAGAGACAATTGAGTGACACCGTCCTCTGGGAGAGTCATAATAATTCCCACTTTTGAGGATCCCACACAGATTTTTGTTTTTGTTGTTCCTTCCATTGTTTGAAGAACAGGAGAAAGCACTTACTTTTCTTGGAGGTGGGTTTGGTGGGATGGTTGTTGCTGTAGGTCTTCTTGTTGGAGTAGCGGGTTGTTTGGGCGGGTGGGAGGAGCGTGGAGGACGTCGTGCGCGTACTCGCTGGTGTGTACACGATCAGCGGCCGTCGCGTAATCATCGTCATCGTCGTTGACGGCGAAGGAGTTGTGGTCGTCAAGCGAGGAGCTGGAGGCGGCAGGGCTGGAGCTCCGCTTGTGCCTGTGAATTCATTCAATGGTTCAAAGTCACTACTGGCCCTCTCATTAATTTGGGAATTAGGAGCGGAAGGCTAATCCTTCTCCGAGTCTAGCGGAGCTTGGGAAGTTGCGGGAATTAGACTAACGGGCATTTTGAGCTGGAAATGGGCATTCCAACCAGGCATTGACTAAGCGGAGTCTCTCCGCAGATTGACAATGATAATGACGGGGTCTTGTGGAACCTGTTTCTACTGGTCGGATTTCGGAATTTGTTTCCATTTAGCACACTTTAACTATTTAGGCTAGCCGTTAGTTTTATATTGAGAATCTGGAATTGGATCATTTGTCCACACACCTACATCCCCCATTCTCGCATGACTATGTGAGCACGAAGCATTGACTTGGCTGCACAGCCGAGCTCCTTATAAGAAATGGAAAAGAGATTCTGAATACCGGAGCTGATCAGCACTTCCCGATATTGGTTGGCTAATTCTGAATGTCTGTTTAGGCTGGAAGGTGTGGGTAGGAGAGTTTAGTGGTGGTAAGTGTGTGACTGGGTGAGACATGAGCTGATTGGGAAGTCAATCCATTAGGCGGGGAAGGAAGGCTTAAGTGAGTCCACTTGGGATTTCGACTCCGTCATCATCAGTCAACTCGAGTCTCCTACTTGAGCTTCGCGTCAAGGAGACTTCGGTTCGGTTCTACGTCAATTCGGGCATGATCATTACTTTCAAATCTCCTGGAATTTTCCCATTTCCAATCCTGCCTACTCCAATTCCCTATGTTCAATTATTTGTATAGAAACTTGTTCCGGTATTCAATTAAGGTGAAGCCTAGACTATCGAATCTTAACGGACATTATAGTCAGTACTACCCAATGGGATTAGCCCATGTTGAATCCGCATGACCCAAAAACTTGAAACGGTATAGCAGTGACCAGAACGTAATAAATCCATTGGTGGTAAATAGGATAATAGCGGGTGGAATTGAGGTGAGGTTCGGGCATTAGACTGAATGGTGGAGGGGAAGGAAAGAGTAAATAGGAAATGGTAAATAGTTGGTGTCTGATGAAAAAGGCTTGGCCTTGTGCACAACTTACTTGGGACGCTTGTCTCTCCAGGGTGGCAGCACACTTTGAATACAACTTTCATATTTTCAGACGAGCACCGACCTCCCACACGTCTATGGAGATCATCACGTGACGAAGTAGCTGCAGAAAGAGGGAAAGAGTCCATTAGCTCCATTCAAGGATCAACATCAAATTGACAAGCCTCTTTATTATACATGGAGCCAAGATGCTGAGAGGAAGATGGTCCAGCATTAGCATTAGGGCAATAACTTGTGACTTACAGATAAAATAGTAGTCCTGTCCAGGACGAAACTCGAGTCCTCCAGGCTGTGGAGTAAATGAGCGGAAAGTGATGGTAAAATACATAAGTTTGTAGGGTTTATCACAAACTGCGATAATTCGGGGATTAGGATTCGTAATCCGGCATGTGTCGTACTCTTCTTTGGAGACCTAGGAGACAAAAAAAAGAAAATCCCGTCAACTCAAAACATCTTATTTTGAGGGAAGAATGGGAAAAAGCCCACTGAACCTTATCCTACTTATATAATATTTTAGGAGACTTTTTACAGAGATCAAATCTCCCTTGTCTCTCTTCTTATTCCCAAACAGTTCACCAAATATTCGAACATCCTGTTAGCGCTCAACGTCTTAAATCCCCGTAAATATTTAGGAAAAAAATGACAGTTTCCAAAATAGGCGATGAACTGGGGATTAGGACCGCAGGCTCACTTAAGGCTCAAAATGAGTTCTTCGGGCTAAGCGCCTCCATTGCCCAACAGCTTCAAATTTCCAATAGTTTCCAATTCAAAAGCGTACGCTAACGCATTGCATTCGGAGGTTATACAGATCGGATTGGTATAGTGCGGACTAAAGAAGTATATAAAAGCATTTCATCATTTGTCATCTCCTCTCACACTTGTCATAGCATAGAGATCCGGAGAGAGCAGAGGAACATGGAGAAAAGTAGAAAATCAAGAAAGAGACCCTTCAAAAGTCTCCATCAGAGCTCACATTTCATGTTCCGTATTCGTCTCCAACTGATTCATGTGATATTCCCCATTTCCCTCTGAGCCTATCACTCTGTATGCAGGCACCAGAAACTGGAATTCGATTTGGTTCATTTTCAATTCAAAATACTTTTTTTTACACGAGAGAGACATTACTCATCGTGTCAACCTTTCTGATTTCTGATGGAAAAGTTTTTGATTATTTTATTTCCTGAACAGTAGTGGTCGACCGAAAGTGTACATTCTAAAGTCCGTATCTCGACCCCAATCTGCTTTTTAACAACAATCGATCAGTGAGGTGGATTCTTAATTGACAACATCCCAGATCCCCTTCAAATTTTCACATGCATTCCACCAGCGGCCTTTCCGCTATGCCACAATGTCAACGCGCCCAAGGTTTTAATTGAAACTCAAATCTTTTCCTCTGAACAAACCTAGTTGTGTGGAGCTTCTTTGGAATTCTCCAAATTCCGAGCAAGAAAAGGACACCGTGTCTAATTGAGGCAAGAGAGAAAAATGTGGGGAAAAGGAAGGAGACACAACAAAATATACTATTACCTAACCTCACGTAACATGAAATAAAGGAGCGTGTAAATACGGGGTAAGGGCTCAGAGCTTAGGATTCAGGGAGAGTGGGGGCGGGGTTCGGGCTTTAGCCAGTGTATCAAACAGACCTTAAACCTTAACCACTATTACTTAAACCTCTTCTTCAAAAGCCCTTAAATACAGCCTTGGTTCGCTTCAAACCGTTTCAAGTGAGCATTTCATTTGAAGGCCCTTTCCAGCCAGTACACAATTGCAGGTTTAGGCTCAGTTCCAGTTATCATGGGAATAATAATTTAGGCCGTAGTCAGGAAAATGATATGGTGAGGAAATAGATGGCAGAGGTAGACGAGTAGAGCTGGGCAGAGGGCAATATTTTGTAAACAAGTAGGATAATGTGGGAAAGCCTCTGTCAAGGAACCTTAACCTACGCTAACCTTTTCCTTACACGATAATAGCATAGTGAATTAAAAAATTAAGAACATGAGTTATAGTGAAGGAATTAGACAGAGCTGCTCAGAACATGTATTAATTTCCAAGAATGAGCCGCATTCTCAGCGGTTTTCTCATAAACTTATGCCTACTACATCTGATTTATGTAAGGTGGATCTTTGAAGTTAGTTTAAATCAAAATTAATTGCGATTCCTTGATTCAAACTGAGAGCGTAACCCACTTTCTAACTGCAATAATACTCCACATGTGCTTCATTGGTTGTCTGCCCAGTTCCAGAGAGGTTAGCAATTTAATTTGGTCATTAAGCCTTGAAATTTAGCTAAAGAAACAATATGCTTCGTGTTTAAAAAGGCGAAAACTTTTGGTGAGACCTTGAGAGAAATTCTCCAAGGGCCTCTTTTCCCACCAGAGAGATATGAAGCACTTAAGACCCCATGAGAAATCCCAAGGATCAATAGGAATACTAATATACTCAGGGATACCCTTAAAGTTCAAGCTGGTCCTTTGAGTTCGTCCAGCCAAATAGAATTTGGAAGGGATATGCCATGCTTGAATGCATCTCATTGGGCCTGAGGCGAAGTGGAGTGGGTTAGGTTGGTTGGATTCCTCTTGAGACGAAGAATAGAGTTCTTGAGGTGCACGTTGAGACATAGAGAACAGAAGTGGTAGAAAGGTAAGAAAAAATAATAGGGACGGACGTAAAGTTAACATAATATAAAGCCACTTTTACTGCACAAACACTTGGGTCTGGGTCTGGTCTCGCTGCTTATTATGCTGCTATGCTGGACCCACACACACAGGCAAACACTCTTTTTCCACCGATAATCATAATAAAGGAACAATGGAATAATCCTATGCCTGCTTGCTTTGAGGAAAAGGGACCCAGCAGGCCTAGGCCTTATACATAGTACATAGGCACTTACTCAATACTCCCATAGACACACAAAATGTCTTGCCACACAAGGAACACTAATAAATGTGTAATAGTTCTCAATTGAGTGAGACGATGAGTCTTTGATTAGCGTTCTTAATGAGCGTGACTTAATTCAGCCAGTACCCTTGACTTGGTTCAGGCTAATTACGAACCTCTCTGAGTGAAACACCGCCGGCCCAAACCCACTCAGCGTTTTTGAGAGACAAATAGAGAATTAGTGGAATGACGAGTAATTAAAGGATTGCGAAAACATCCTTGCCTTGGATCACGGAACAAAAGCCTACAAAGTATTCAGCCGTCCTTTGATTCCAATTACTACTTTTCCATTTCTTATCATTTGGAATGCAGAAGAAGGTGGAATCAGCCTTCAGCTCAGCAACCAACTCTAATTTCCACCAGCTCATTATTTATGTTACGAATGCAATCACAAGTCCAGTCTGTGTCAATTATTAAACTGCGTATTTCATGCTCAGCAGCTAATTGGGTACAAGGCATTGTATTTGACTTGGTGAGGTATCCAAATAATTTGCTCATTCAGGCTTGAACAACAGTTCTACTATGAGGAGCGATAAGTGTGATTTCTCAATAACTGCTTTCTGTCAGGTTAGGTTAGGCTGAGCTAAGCTGGGCCTAACTTGAGCGACACCCAACTGGATGGAGTGAATGGAAGGGAAGGACATCGTATACGATCGGTGGAGGAAACTTGAACTTTGACAAGAAGGGGATGAGTCGTCATAATTCCGAATCTGCCTTCCACTTGACGGGCCGTTGTTGGCTCAAGAGAGAAGCCTGAGCACTCGAGTGTCTACTAAATAATTTTTATCATCTTGGAGATGATCAGGACTGGATGTAATGGCTTATCCATTACACGAATCTCTTATGACCTTTCTCCTCAACTTTAATTCTCATTTCACTAGAGTCGGAATGAATACATAACCGTGACAAGAGGGAATAAATACGCTGATTGTCTCCATCTACGCTCTTCCTTCCACCGTATCCCACGCTCACACCTCACCAATACCTTTATCATATCACATCCCAGACAGACTCCAGGCAAGTTAGCACTTCTTCCCAAGGCCCAACTCAGTAATAACGCTCATCGTGTCGCACTTTAGAGATAACTCCGGGTTTACGTCAAACCTGGCAATAATCTACGGCATCTACGGGCGTACTACTAAGTAATACTTTTAGTTCACAAGACAGGCAAAATTGGATATATTGAACTAAATTTTAACCAAGTTGAAACTAAATTAACACACTCTGTTAATCTAATATTACTTATTAATGCACAACATACTCGTATTTATACGTAGGATGAGATGAGGTGGGTAGGAATATTTGCTTGATTGGACAGATCTCGAGTCGAGATGAGACATCTGAGAAGAGTGACAATTGTATGGGGACGGAGCTCAAAGCGATTCTTTTAATAAACGCGTCCTAATTTCAAGCCACTCCATGCCCACCACAATGCATTAGTGTCAAGAGGAGCTCTGGGACTCTATGTCGTATAAATATTCAAGAAGCCCAGATAGCATTGGCCCTTAAGTCCATACACAATTCAGTGCCTACGGCATAGCAGGGTTACTTGAGGTTTACCTGGAGTTATTCCCACCTAGTAAGCACGATAATGGAGGACGCAGTGAAAGGAAGAGGCAGAAAGCGTTAGAGAGACTCCGGGAGAGAATAGAAGAGCTAACGATTTATGACACTTGACTAATCCATGAACAATTCAGCTCATCATGAAGTCCATGAAGAAACTCTCCATTAGGTTATGAGCAATATGAACACTCTCGCTCAAAAGGAACCCATTCCATTGACCATTCAGAAACACAACTTTATTGACTCCAGGCAGACAGCAGAAATAGCCTTTACTCCTCTTCCCTCTGTCTCTGGCCCTGAACGGATCCCATTCGGGCAAAAATCAGTGAGGCCCGAAGCCGAATGCACAGAGTTGGTCAGAGCGGTGAGGCCAGTTACTTTGCTTACGGAACGGAATTTCACAGTCTCCACTGTCAAGCATCGCAATGACCAATTTTGAGACAAATGCGGAAGTTGTACTGTTCACCAGGAGCCAACTGGCTCTGAGCAGCTCTGTATGCTAGATGGAATCTCATAGCATGCTGCACTGAAACCTAAAACCTTCCACTAATTCCCTGCCCAACACCCAAAGTAACTGAACTTAATCCTCCAAGTCCATTACATAAAATACGCTGTCTCCTGTCTCACTGCACAAGGCCGGAATGAACTTTGTACAGAGCTCTTCAGATCATCTGGGCTAGCCATTTAATTAACATGGAAAACCTTCAAACCTCACCTTCCACATTATTCATATAAACTTCCGACTGGACTGAGTGATACGAAATATGACAAGTACAATCATTGTCGCTGTTCAGCTCGCTCTGAGCATCTCTGTATTAATTTCTGCCCTAAACCGTGGATCGGCTCATTTGAACCATTCATTCCTCTTCCCATTATTCTTACTATTATTATTGGCCTGCACATGGAGCCTTAGTCCTCCCGAGATTAAGCAACGTTAACCTACATCCTCCGTTTATCGACTTGCCATGTAGGCAGCGTTTAATAGACTGAGTGGCTTGAGCCTAGCTGCTGCTGCTGCAGTGCCCAATTACGATCCGTAGTTTAATCCTAATTCCCTCTGCTCCGTCATTGATCTCCGCACAACAATGGGTTTAGCAGGAGCCATTGGGCTTAAGTGCTTAACTTTAGCCTCTACGCGAGAGATGATGAGAGAGGCTGATAAGGGATTTGTTGTCATTCAGACGGACATGAAGTAAATTCACTTTCAATTCCATTTTATTTCACTCATAAAAGTACGATTATCCTGACTGTGCCTTACTAGCGCCAAGGCTCTGATCCTTCCTTCGTGCCTTGTGCAATGTGTCATGCTTTCATTTTCAATTGACTGCAATTTACAATCCTGTCGATTGATTGGGACACACCAGGCCTCTTATTCACACTTGCTCAGGCTTCACTCGGCTCAGGGAAGAACGCCTAGTTCAATTTAAAATGAGCCGTGACTCTCCATTTCTCACACAAATCTGTGCCAATACATTGTGAGTAACTACCTTGCCTTGATTTGAGAATTGCGCAAAACTTGCAAGTAATTCCATGTCCCCTTCACCAAGCCCTGCACTTGTACAATACACTCGAGTTTATTGCTAATTCGTGCTATTTTATGAATAGTAAATCTAATTTTGATGGGATGTTCTCTTGTAAATTGGGCCTCTATATACCCAATTATCAACACATAAGGTCCCTGTCAAACCAGTGCACATGTGTGTGTATGCAGATAAGCTGTACATATATGCACTTGTCATGCCGTGCTATTAAGACATCGTTGGGTTCCAGATTTTCCAAGAAAACTCATTTCCCAAACTCCAAAACCCCAAGTAAGTCATTTTCTCCAAAGTTGGAAACATTAAACACGAAGTGTAAGTAGTTCCAGCGGCAGGAGGTTATGTCGATGTTGAGCAAAATACTGTAAAACTTTCTCCTTCAGATATTCCCGTTTGTACTTCAAATGACAAACATCAATTGGAGAGTTTGAGCGGAAGCGGAGTTTGAGTAGTAATCCAAATAATTATTGGTGTGGTCACAAAAAGTTTGGGTTTGAAAGTGAGAAACGAAAGCCTTAGTCCAACTTTGTACACAGTTACTCACGGCGAGTTGAATATTCTCTAGTCCCTATAGACAACTTCAAAGGAGTCATTTAAAATAGTTCACCATTTCCCCACATGGATCTGTACGTTAATATCAAATCCACCGTAATGGTACGAACCTACTCCAGAAGAAATAATTCCTTTCGGAAGCACCAGATCAGCAAGGCGACACAGCCAGCATAAGTACACCGAGTGGTATTAAATTGTTTTTGTTCTAAATAATTATTTAAATCACATGTTCAAATGCCAATTTGTAACAATTTGCTCGTGAGTGGAGATAGAGGAGGGGAAGGACACGTGATGAGTCCATAATGCCGTTCTGGGCTAAAATAAAGTAAAAATGAGAATCAAAGGGAATGAAAAAGTAAATTAGAAATAGGAAGCCAAAGTGTAGAAGAAGCCGAAACCAGGAAATGGGGTCTTGTAGAAAGGAAACTCAAATCCAAAAGCGAAGGGAGGAGAAAAAGCTGAAACCAAAAACTAATAAGAGCGTGAAAGGTAGACGAGAGAAAGGCCTTTCACCGTCAGTCCACCCTAGTTACTCTTTCTCTCTCTCTTAAGCGTAACTAAGGGAAATGTAACCAAAGGGAGGCAAGGAGATGAACTGCATGAGACTATGATGACTCCTGCCATGGCCTCGCATTGTAGCGGAGCAGGAAAAGGAGAAAAAGAGATTTATGATGAATTCAACCTGATGTGATCCGATATCCTGAGCTCAGGCTCTAATACGGAAATTTTGGGAGCTAGAGAAAAGGAGACATGGACTAATTAATAAGATCAAGCAGACCTGGGAGGATCCTAATAATAGGCTCCCCTTTCTAAATGAGAGACAAGGGGAAAATAATTGACAGAAACGGAAAAACCTAAAACCTTACGAGCCTCAGCCCGTACTCATCAAATGCATCAGTTTAAAGTACGGGATGCTCCGATCCTACACGACACAAGTTCGGGAACTCAGATTGTCCCCAACTGCTCCAACGCTAATCCTAAATATTTAACTTAATGACACAAAATAATATTCATATTCAAACGGAGAAACAATATTAAATAGGTCCTATATTCCACAATCCTTGTGTGCAATCGAACTACTAGCAGCAGTCTTCTGCGAAGCGTGACGAAAACATCGATTAACCCTTTGTATACATTGTGTACGTCTCAGGCATGACAGAAGTATTTCCTAATTCACATATTCTACTTAGAAAATGCATCATTTTAAAGTCTAGCCTGAATGGAAGGGCATCAATACAGGCCCAATATTGGTCTGTATCCCGGTAAGCACTTGGAGACAGATCAGGAGTATTTAACAGTTGAGCCCTGTTCGCAGAATTTAGTGAAGAGCGGACTAATAGTCTCATTATGCCTTTTAAAGCCCTTTGAACTTGATTTAATGAGGATCCTAACTCAACCTGTGCTCTTCCTTCTTGGTCATTAGTAAAGGAGAATCGAGACAATTTTGAGATTAGACTCGATTCTATTTCTGAGACTGTCTGTGAGCCTTGAGTGGAGAATGCAGGGAGGACAAGTGCAAGAATTGGGTAAAGGAAGCCGCTGGATCTGAATGAATGTGAGTGAGCTCTTGAATTGAAACATCTGTGAAATTCTTTTGAGACGAGAGTTTGGAATTTATGAAGGAGTAGTGGCTGGTCGTAAAAAGAGAACCAGAGCGGCCTTACATAGTTGATGGATACTCCCAAAGGGAAAAATAAAACTTGATTTGAGCAGGTACTTGTGTAAAATCATGAAAGATGCGTATTTAGAGGAGAGAGCTATGTATTTATGTATGTATGTGGGGAATGCCAGGCCAGGCTCTGTCTCTGCATTATAGATGGATTCAAGATCACAATTCCTTTCTAAACGTCCCTTTTCATCTCCTCATCATGTACACATATTATTATTCACTCAAATTCATATCAGTTGCCTGATTGAAAAATGAAGCTCATCACATGGAGCTTGTGAAGGACGGTAGGAGGTCCCAGTCGAGGCTTTAAAAATATCCAGTCCTCTCTCCACACAAATATAGCTCCGAACTAGGGAAATGGAGGCGGATCATCTTCCTCCCATTAGATTCAGCAGACAAGGCTGAATACAGGTCCGCAAGGATCATCAGGAATCATTGTACGCTCTCTGGTCTGGCTGGACGTGGCTGTTACAGAAAGTAGCACGTTCTGACTACTTACTATGTATATAAATATCTTAATTTTAATTCCTATTTTTCCCTATTCCACACAAAGTTATTCTCGGCTGACATTTTCCTACCTCGGTAGTTCCTTGATGTGTGAACCAGAAAATCTAATTTTTAGGATGTGAGTAAACTAGAAATGTGGGCCTGCTGCAACATAAATAATGTGAGAAGTGGTCAAAGAAGTCCCTCTGCTTGTCACATTCACGTCTGCTTCCCTCACTATGCCGATTGAGTCCAAGCAGGCCTAAAGAGTCTCTCTCGAATGATCATGATGATCATAATCATGAATTCACCGTTGACACATACTTCATCCTTTGGAAGGAGAAAAAGGCTCTGCTCTCCGTCCCACAGCCTCACAGCCAGGAACTTGTCATAATGGTCCTATTCATGAGGCTAATAATAATAAATAGGTTGGAGATTGTAGACAACACAAATCTCTCTTAATCTTAGCTCCGCATCTTCCTCCCGCCAGCCTCATCTCACCAACTTAAGCACATTCCACTACATCCACTTTACTCAAAATACTCAAGTCGGAGCCAGGGAAAATCATAAATTCTCTCTATCCTTTCTCCCCGTAAAACAGTGGAGAAGACTATGAAGAATTCAGAGTAAGTACCATCTATTAACCATAACATCCGAGATGCTTATCAACTCAGCACATGAGGCCAATGCTTTACTATTTCAACTTTTCCATCTCATTCACTCCGCTCAAGAATTAGATTTTTGCACACACACTAAAATCTTTGCTTTGCCCAGAGGTAGGTAAACTATCCGATCAGAAATAAGTCCCTGCAAATGGAGCTTAGAGTTACAGCCACCATGTCGTGTACCTACAGCTTACAACAACAAATGAGCTAGAAAAGGAGCCTTTGTGTTAAAATCAAAGAGAGAGAAAAAGGTCCAATTAGTTTCATTAGTGAATGTTGATATTTGTATGTACTTAAATAGAAAGGCGAAGAGGGTTGGCGGATGGGATTTGATTTCAAAATAATAAAGTAGGAGAAAAAAAAGCCGGTCTCGTTTACGACTCTTCTTAGTCTTTTAAGTGAAAGGAGAGCGGGGTTGTGTCTGATTGTTATAGTCTCTAACGTTGTGTACAATAAAAGATCCTTTTTATTATTCCAACTTTCCACGTTACTTTCTCCCTCTCATCTCTCGCTCTCTTTGACAACTCGGAGAAAATAAACCACTCGAATGGAGAAGAAGAGCTCGACAAAATTACACTTTTGAATTTTGGATGTGGAAGCCGACAGAAGAGGAACGGGGACTTTTAGTGAGACCAGAAGGGACTTAAGTACTTATGCAGGCAGAGAGGCAGCCGTTCTTTGAAACTCGACGTTTTTCTCCATGTATCTGACTACATGTGCCCTTTGAGAAGGTGACCGGATTTCATTGGGGTACTGAGCTGCTGTAGGCAATTTCTTGTCCCGTATTGTTGTTGTTATTACATATAATCCAAAGCACTTCTGCTCACTCTGTACATATATGTACATAAATACACTTTTGCCAGAAACATGAGGAAATGAAGAGAGAGCAAAAAAAGCCGACATGAGAATAAAATAAAATCGATCTTTGGAGAGTGAAAATACATTGGAACCCCTTGCAAAAGATGTATGTGGACTAGTGCGTACCGAGTAGTCATGAAAAAAAATTGAGTTTATATTATAACAAGGAGCGAAAACATTTCACTTCAAAATCCTGACGTGACATGCAGGGGAAAATACTCGTCGTCACTCAATACATATTTAGCTATGCACTTTATAGACTTCTCTTCTCAGCTAATATCCCGTGTCATATTATTATAGGAAGCGAGTCATGCATGTATTAGATCAGAGGACGGATTGGGCGTCCACTGGAGCCCATTACACAATCCTCAATCCTCTGCCACAGATCTTCAGTACAATTTTACCAATATGTCTCAAGAGTTTCAATTGGGCGACATTCCAATTCTGATTAATTTATTGCACGGGGCAGACATCCTGATTTTCTCAAATAAGTTGCCATAGTAAGATTGCTGGTAAGGCTAGCACTTGTGTTGAATTGCCAGTCCCTGTCAACGCACCTCCCATGCAACGCCGCTTTCTCCTGCTGCTGTTTTTTCTGTCCGGGATCCCGTTGTCCTGGGTACGGTCCATGGAAATCTCAGAACCCCTACCCGGCTTCTCATCATTCTCGTTTACCCTGTCGACAACTGGAGAGTCAACCCTCTCCAAATATGTCCCTGCCTCAAATATATTACCTTTGCAACTGAGTGGAATAGTGCTCAGTGGGCCTGGCTCAACTCGCCAATGTCGTAGCCATTAGGTAATTGTGAATTTGACAGAAAGTAGGACTGGGAATTACAGTGGTTAATTCGGAGCGTAGCTGACGAGGAGTCTAGCAGTCCATAAACCCCACGTCCTGTCACTCAACAATGGGCCCAACAACTTAGGCCCTACTAAAGTTCTGACAAGAAGGAGGAAGAAACGGCCGGACAATGCTTGTGCTCCATTCGTAATAATATATTAGAGTCCAGAAACACAATAAGGGGGAAGGAAATCGTAATTCATCATAAAAGAGAAAAGAGTCATTCATTTTGACTCGGACTGGCACTGGCTTCTGACCAAGGAAAAAAGGAATTACCATGATGGCTCTGTTTAAATATTCATGCATAATCCCCGACCACTACTGGACAGTGCCCAGCAACCCACGCTAAACAGGCAAAGGCGGAATTGGATTCTGGATTCCAATCCAACGCTCCACCCCTATGTTACTGCATTCTAAATCTATTCCAGTAATGAAATTGGCTATTTTTTTCCTGAATTCCAAAACTGCTCAGCAAATACAAATACTACTCAGAACATTATATGCAAATATTTAGTTCCCTGATCCTCTTAATCTAGAATTGCCATCAACGAGCTCTTTAAACTGAATAGGTAACAAACAGGGAAATGCCACATGCCGCACATGCAATTGCACAAGCTCGTCGTATTATGACCAGTTTCCAACTTGTTCAAGGACCAGAAATTGGTAGGAACGGTGAGGCCTAAATTGAGAGATGATTGAATGCGAGGCTGAGTGAAGGGAGCAGTGGCAGAGCGCTAACATAGAGCTGGTGCCTCCACTCAATAGAATCCTAATAATAATGTAGTAATATAAGCGAGGGATAGAGCCAGGGCAAAAGATGCAAATCATGGAACAAAATGAATGGTGGTCACAGAAAATAATAGTATAGGCATAATAAAAAAGCAGTCGGCTTTTGAAGAGTGAACAAGAGAGTCAAGGAGTGGAATGCATGTCATATTCATAGGGAAGCCCATTTTCTACAATTCCCTTTCTTGGCCCAACAAGCTTCCTACATACATAGTCAAATAGTCCAACTCAACCTTTCCAATCCCAACACATCCACCACGAGGGAAAGAAAGGAAGAAAAGAATAAAAAGTTCCAACAAACAAAACCATTTATTACATTACTTACTCAATTTTCCAAACGAGAATTAATTCCATCCCTCCTGCTCGGCCTCCATTCAACTCGGCTTCCCTTAACCTCCAGCCGGCAGCTCCAGACCACAAGCCCTGCTTTAGCTAGGCTCATCCTATCATCCCACATCTAACATACGCTATCCAAAAATACGTGCTCCAATAACAGAGCCCCTCTGGTCTAAAATCCTCCAACAAAAGCCAGTAGGACTCTTTTATAACTTCCCCCTTTTCTTACAAATATTTATCCAGAAATGAAAGTTGGAAATTAAAACATCATGTTTGCCCTTATCGTAGGCTGTAGACAGCAGAGTGCGCTCACTTATAATGTCAGGCCGGGTTGCTTAAGTCCGCTGCCCGCCCGCCTTAGCTCTCTTATTTCCCGAATTGGAACCACATCCCTGCCAAACCCTCTGAGACTAATATATATATCTGAGTATCTGAGATAGATGACCTTTTCTCTACCAAAAAGAAAATTGCCTACCCTTTAGTAGTAATCCATTATTTAAAAAAAAAAGAACATGTCATTGTCATGAAATGTAAACTTAAGGTAGCTTACGAGCCGGAGATTCCATGACAACTTTTTTCTTCTCTTGAGTTTGGACGGACAGACAGAAAAAAAGTACGAAGGAACATATTCATTTCAGAGTAGCGTATACCTTACAGCTTGTCACCAGTAGGATGTAAGATAAGCGGATATTTATGAGGATAGGTGAGTGAGTATGGAAAAAAACCGGACGCTACGGAAAAAGAACAAAAATCTTAAAACCCTATGTTAGAGACAATGGATACATGGGGAAATTTGTTAGGAAGATACATGGGATTTTGGAGTTGGGTGCGTGGAGTGTGCGTAGCCCAAATTATTCCCAACGCACACAATTCAAGAGCATGTATGTTGTACAGGGTTCCTCAAACCTAAGCCCATTCCAAAAAAGCCGTGTCCTAAGCCCACGCCAATGGACCTGCAGTTCGCAAATCCTGTTCATAGCACTAATGCCTCGCCCGTATTGGGCCTAGGAGGACTGTACATAATAAATTGGTTAAATCCGCCGTAACATAGGATCAAAAGCCTCTCACACGAATGTTTGTTCTGAGGATATCATCTGATATCATTTCTCACTGTCTCCTTTAGTCTTCATCTTATGTTTTCTGCCTCAGCTCTCACTACACCAGCTCTGCCTCTCTACAAAATTGTTATAATCCGACTTAGGAATGAAGAAAAAACCTTTGGCATGCAATGTAACTCTATCGGAGGAAACTTCAACGAGGTTCTTCTCTTGATATGAACTAATTGCTCCTCTGATAGTGGACCCTTCTTCATTAACTACCCACAAAAACATATTATATCCCAAGGAAGATAATGCTAATGGTAATGAACCACATGTTTACAATAGGGAGAAGTCCCTACTTGCAGAGGAAAGTTTAAAAATTTCTAAATTCGAAACAAGTGTCGCCTCAGAATTTAATTCAGGGTTCCCTTCCGCCTCCGTTAATCTCTTTGGCTGGCGGAAGGAAATGGAGCAGAAAGAAATATATTAGGACAGGCGTATATCTCAGCGCAAACGACGGAGGACGACGTTGCCTCACATTAGATTCAGATTAACATGAGCCCGTCAGCCAGGCTGAGGAGCAAGGAAGGGTTGGGCAAAAAATCTCTGTAATCATTTCATTGCCTCGCCAATGTTAGGACGGAGGAAGAGGGAAAAAATCATAGTAGCGGAAGAAAAACCATCATTTGCATGCGGAAACACTTTATTCTTCACTATTATTTTTTCTTCTTTCACTTCCCGCTCCAGAATGAGGGATCATAAGAGAGAGAGAGAGAGGTAGGAGAAATATGGGACTATTTGCCCATCCATGCACCAGCTTCTCCTCACTCCACTACGCTGCATCTACGGAGGCACAAGAGGCAGAAAAAGATAAACTGCAGCATCATGCCATTGACGGGTGCTTTCCCTCCTTTCACCACTCATATTCCTCTCTATTCAAGGGAAAGATCCAGATCAAGTCAAGTCAGAGACTCAAATGAGGAATATCAAGAGAGGAATGCCATGGATGAGGAGATGCTCGCTATTCAGCCCATTGTATCTTCAGTCCGCTCTGCTTGAGTTTAGTCGAGAAATAATGGACTTTTTCACACTTCTTCTTCTTTAGTATTTATTTCCAAGGAACAAGGAGATCATCATAATCAGAATCATAATGAAGAGGGCAAAAACATTCTCAAACTCAAGCCACATTCCAGAGGAGCATAGAGACCTGGGCCTTTTAAATACCTCCCCTTCCGGTCAACTCCACTTAGCATATTTACAGTCAAGGACCCCGATGGCCTCATCATTGGGAAGGATTGGGTAAGTGTTGGGAGAAGACCCTATGGATGCCTATTCCAGTATCAGACCTTTGAGCAGACTTGAGTGAGGCAGAAAAAATGTAAAGACTTGAGGCCTGAAGTTAATCAAGGCCCAGACGGGAGTGAGGGATCTGAAGAGGCTTCCTTCCCAACTTGTTCAAGTCCTCCAAAAGCCCTTGAAGAATGGAACAATGAGGAGACTGGGCCTGAGTAAAGATGCTTGTCGGAAACAAGAATCATGCTTAATTACAATTTGTTCCTTTGGATTGGATGAAAGGGACCCTTGTTCAGGATTTCTTATTAGCATCAAGAGCCTATAGGCTGGGCTGGGCTCCTTGAGGCTAACATGGAGGCTAATAGAAATACTCGAGTCCATTTAAACCACTCCAATCCCGAATTCCAGACTTGGACGTATTCATTAGGCACGCCGTTATACCCGCACCTCTTCCTACAGAGCTCCTCAAGCTCCGCTTGGTCAACCAATTAGCAACTTGCCACATTTTCCTGTTCAATACCTTAAATGAACATCATATGAGCCCAGATAGCAAGTATGGTTCCCAGACATTTCCCTTGGAGTAGAAATTTTGCCAAGACCCGCTGTGAGCAGCGCTATTTGAAGAGGCACGTGGATGAAGGCTTGGCTGAGGGAGGATTAGGGAACTTTGCTACGTACGTAGTTCCATCACCCACACTGTAATTTCCATAAGGGATTAAGATTAAGATTAGGAAATCAAATGATTTGGAGCTGGAGGTCTTTTTCTCTCTTTTTCCTGCTCGAATCAGTTGAGAAGATCACATAAAGCGAGGATCGAGAAACAATAGTCATTATTCGTGTCGTGGATAAGCGGAGAGGGGAAATGACCAAGAAACATGATCATCATCAGTTTCATGATTCTCTGGAGCTTTTAATTGCCGCGAGCTGTTTCACTGTGAGGCTGTTTTTTGGTCCGAACAGACCCAGACCCCTTAGACCCAGCCTTCTGCCTAATAGTGTAATAACGATGAGGCGAAGTTGAAAGAGGCAGGGATTTTAATACTTTACTTTTTACCCCTGCCTGCCATCATAAGCTCATGTAGGCTCAGAAGAATGGGAATGGATGTGAAGTGGCTACCGGCTAAACTGAGTCAACCTCCAACTGCACACCAACTGCCTTTCCTCAACCCAAGAACTTACTAATGTAAATCCACGAGGTAATAACTAACTAAGTAGCAATTTCTTGCTCCAAGTCCTAATAACGTTATGGAGCCCCAGTAGGCACTTCCCTGCATCAACTCACATTAGCCCTCATATCACTCTTCTCTATCACTTCCAATCAACTTCCCACTCATAAAGCAGTGGGCATGCATCCTATTATGTCTTGGACACCGTATACCAAGCAGACCAGAAGCATGTGAGTCCGCACAGTTTGGATTAATCTCGAGCTTCATCCGACCTCATAAATCTAACCATCAGTTAAACAAGCCTTCTTCACGCGTACATTCTTACTCCTTTGCCGGATCCGGGTGACCCCATCCAACCACTGCCTACCATCAAGCCCTCTCACCATACTCCCATCCTACGAACAAGCCCGCTTTTCGGTACAATCAAACTTGGAGTCCAATGCTGCTTCAATTACGTAATTCTATAGGTTTGAATATAAATGGTAATTTTCTATAACGTTGATATATTACTTTCTAGCCCGGAAATCAAAGTATTTCCTCCAGTTTACGCACTTTCGTATCTTTCAATCTCAAATATTTCTGACAATTGAGACTTTTTTTTTAAAAATTCCGATTTGGAAACCTGCGAACCGGACTTGCCACATTGGCCATGGAGAGAGCAGTGGATTGGAATACACGAGTGCAAAGCGAATAGGGTGAATAGAGAAGGTCCTTCTTGAACGTGAATTTAATGGCTGACCAGCTCAGTGCATGCCAGCCTGAATAAGGCACACTAGGCATTTGAAACAATGGAATGTCTCCTGTGCGCAGAAGGGTTGGCGTATCATCTGGAAGAAGTTTCCTTTGTCGGTAAATTAAACATTTGCACAGTTGGAGGTGAGGAAGGAAATGAGGAAATGGCACTTTAAGCACCCTGCACCAAGAGAGCTCTAGCTCCTGGCTACATTCTGCCGACTCGGCAGCTTAATACGAACGGGCCTAGCCAGTTATTGGATTTCCAAAACTTGAATTCAACTCAAACATTTCAAAGAGTCAATAATACAACATTCTTCAGCACTTTCTTGAACAGCTTCGAGAGCTCCGAACTGATTTGCAATATTTGGCTATATTAGAATGGAAACGAAAGGTATTCAAGCATCCTACGTGCATCCCTTTCCAAATTGCAAATTCCCTCTCACGGCAAACGGATTTCACTACGAAGGCCAGAGTACAAATTCACTATGTTGGGGTTTTGAAAGAACGTCTGCAGATCGCTAGTAAATATCCCGGATCATGTATGAACTACGATTCGAGAAATCTAATTGGAAGAAAAGTCGTAACCCATTGCTCCTCGTAATGAGATGAGACATCATTGGCTAACTTACAAACCGCACATATTCCATTTGAGTGATTTGAGAAGATTCAAATGGAGTAACTATCTATCTACGTAGGTCCATTCATTCTAATTCATGAAAATATTTCAAAAATCTGAACCTGCTTGTCCGGCATCCCTAGAGCCATTCCAACAAAGTTACCGCTGCTTGTCTCTCAAGAGTCAAGCATATAAAGCAGAGTATCGTGTTGAGGCAACAACGGTTCTCTGTGAACAGTCTGGCTACATCATTCTTCCGTGTCTCGAATGGAGGCATGAGTACGAAGACACTCAAACCTATTATGCATTTCCTGATTTATGGAATAACAACAACACGAAATATAATGGAGGCAAAAAAAATTGCTTCCCTCATGCATAGTGGTTGCGGAGAAGAGCAACTTGAAACATTATTATCATTATCAAATGCTTATCAACTCACATTACTATTTGTCTCGCCCGAGAATTTAAAAGGGAATAAAAAAAATTGGTCCCTCCAGGTTTGAAGACAGGCTTTTTCCTCGTAGCCTCTACGTACCTCTCTCTAATCGGCATGATATTATTTTATAAGACCAGGTACAGGCTCGGCTTAACTGCCCTCGCCTCAACCCATCTCCTCCCGTAATATCCAACCACGGCGGCTCCCAGAGAGTTGAGCAGCCACTAGCTTGGCAACCAGAGTACCGAACTCCACTTGGCCTACTCAAACTCAACACGTCCACCATGAGGTTCTGCTAGGCCAAATACGGCAAGTGCTACTCACGGCTTTTTTGGCCAGATTCTGAGTGACTGGCCACCTCGTCGTAAAAGATGATATAATGTACTGCACATATCAAATACGAAGCCTCAGCCTCTCATGATCATCATTTTCTTTTTGTATAAAAAATATATTAAAATCCATTCTGCTCTCTGTGTGAGAGACCAACGAACTAAAGATCGGCATTTAGTCTCAAATCTAACAGAAGTCCGTTTCATCCATCTATCTCCTCTTCCCTATAAGGCCAGAGATTATTATGCTCCGAGATTACATGCCTGAGACTTTTCCTAAGTCCAATCCACGACTTTTTGATTTTTTGGGCCATTGGAAAACAAAATAGACACTAAACTTGCTGGGAAGAAGAAAAAAAAATCTCATTTGAAAAAAATCACGAGAGCCTAATCTAAGCATATTATGTAGACACCTTTACCTTATACTTACTAATAATTCTGTGAAAGAAGTAACTCTGGCCTCGTCTGCCTATTGACGGATGAAGGATTAATATGCAAGAGTTTTTGAGAACTGGATGGATAAAATAACAGCCCGTCAATTTCCCTTCTCCACTACCATATGTGGAAGTTTAATAATAATAATATTCAGAGAAACAAAGGCAGTGAAGCCAAAAAAATAGTAAACTTTAACTTTTTTATGCAGATCGTCGAGAAGATATGGAGGAAAAGAGAAAAAGTTTGGAATATAAAATAAGGCAAGGCATCATAGGATAATTCCGGCTAAAGTTTGGTTTTGGTTTCTCCATTCTTCCACTTTTACTACGTACTTACTTAATAAATATTTTTATGTTCTTTTCCAAAGAAATAAGGTAATTAAAAGTTAAGGGAAAAAGGCAGCAAATGTCAATTCCAATTAAGAATTTCATGATTTAAAACTCCTTTCTTTTGTCTCCGCTCCTCTTTGTGTGTCTGCGGATCTGTGTATGTATGTATGAAATATATTAACTCCAACTCGGCCCAGCCTCAGAAGAGCTCAACGGAAAGAAAGCCTATAAACTAGTAAGCAGTGAGTGGTTAACAAAGAAAAAGACAGACCCAGCAACTCGACATGCATTATTAACTTTCGAAACTATCATAAATTATCTTTTTTATTTTAAATTAAACGAAATTGAAGTTCGCATACTACGTACATACATAGATACACTCTCCTTCCATCCTCGTCCAGCCAGACAGGATAACGTGCTGCTTTTACGGCGTTATGTAAATGGAGGAGAGAGACACAGGGTCAAGCCTCGTCATAATATTTCATCCCGCTTCCTCTACGCACTAATACAATGTGCAGAAATAAAATATGCTAAAATATTTATGTCATCCAATTTCCAAATTCTAATTTTCAAATTGAAAAAGTAAAATGTTGTATGCAATAAATATTAGGACGAGGGGCTGTTGTGAGCCATGGCAGCTCTGTACACTAGACTAGTAGAGCCAAGAGGAGAACAGGAGGGTTGTCTCCGTATGACTAATTTTAACGAGTGGACATAAATATGAATTCCATTGTAGTTTCTTGCTGGGAAGGAAGTTGGCCCAATGGAATGGAGCAGCTCCACCGTGCTCACCATTAGGGTTGTGGTATAACAATAAAAACATTAAAGTAACCCTACCTGCCTATAAAGGATGATTATTATAAATGCACGCATCTAATTGACGACGGATGAGAACGGGATTGGCACTTTGGAAGATACTCAGAGGAGAGATGGAAGGTGTGAGCAAGGCAGAAAGTCGAACAAGCCAGAGCATGCAGGCAGCATGGAGCCTGCATACATACATAGACATGGCTATTTGAAATTGCAATGCCCTGCCATGCCATTGAGCAGAAAGGAATTGGTACGAGAAGTGAATAGTAATTTTGTTTCCATCCTTCCTTTATGGCGGCCGAGAAAGAAGATGGTGAAAATGAGATGATGATTATGATGAGGCTCTCCGCTCAAACTTCCAACGCTTCCCAAACTCGTTATATTAGTCTGGACTTAAAATATTATTTGCTCAGTAATTGGCGTGTGTACATTGAAAAGAGAGCTTAATACTCTATTTATCCCCATTTGCATTCGGCCAGCTTCAACTTTGAGTCTAGCCCAATTCACAACTAGTCGACTCAAACTTGTCTCTCTGCACTCATCCTTCAACTCGGACCATTAGGAGGAACCTGATAAAAACAAAGGCAGGGCAAGCCTAGAGGAAACATAACATCCACATACACCGCTACATTATTTAGAACTGGGCGGAGAAGTGACAAATCCTTGACATGGTCTCCAAATTAATTCATTGAGAGGAGTGCAAATGGAGGATCCAGACGTGGTCGGATTTTCAATACTGATTCTTGAATAAAGGTGCAAGAAGTTGCTTCAAATACTCGGCCGATTATTTGGGGAATCCATGCGTAACTCCGATGGAGTATTTCCGAGATTGTTGCCCGTGTTCCTGATGAGCAGGAGTCAGCTATTGGACTTGGATACGGAAATGTGTCTAAGTGGCGGTTTTACATGAAGGGGTGATTATAGGAAGTAGCTGCTGGGGGTTTATGGAACACTTGCTGGTTTGGACAATGATGATGATGATGATGCGATAATGGGCAATTGATGGATGAGTTATATTACTCATAAATTATCGGACAACCTACCGACGGACCAGAAAAACGATTTTTTTATATCTGTCCTTATTCTACCCTTTTTGTTTTTCCCAAAAACTTTTCTGCCAAGCCAGAAAAACTTGTCTTTATTACAACTTTTTGTCTGATTTGGCTGGACTGAGAAGGGACATGGAGTTGAGGAGACAAAAAACAATTTTCTACACCTTCTGGTCAAAAAGGAAATAACATGAGAGGGGTATGTACCTATATGTATGAGTTCCTGACTACGGTGGGCTTAATTTCTCTCAGTTGTTTAATAGTAATGACCACAAGGCCCGTAGTGCCATGCAAAAACTGGGCAATGCAAGTCCGAGAATGGTTTAAGACGAGTACTGTAGTGCCAGAACTTAGACAGTAATCAAGCTGGCAATTAGCTTGCTTTAAAAACATCTTAAACATGCGGAAGTGTGCCAAGCGATTAATCTAAAATATTTGGATGAATTATTGCTGAACATGAACTTCAAGATCTTGGCAACAATTGGTTATAGCTTAAAAATATGTATCAATGTTAAGCACGATTTATTATTATTTATATGAAATATATCTACATGCAACGACTGGATTAATTATGTTAATATGAGCCGGGATATCCGGTATTATGGCCAAGCCTTAACATACGGAATGCACATAATAATAACTCGAGCGAGGAACACATGAAAGATGAATAAAACCTTCCTACACACACGCACTACACCTCAGCCCAATTTCTTAAAAGTTGATTTCTTTACAGCGTACAGCCTTTAGCCAGCCGAACCAAGAATGGAACGGTTGGAGCAAACCACCAAAATGCACTTAACCACTTTACTTGTCGTTTTGTCGTTTAACGATCATTTTACACATTCCAACATCACGTCCTACCACGGCACTCAACCACCAGACACTCAATTTCTACATATTATTACACTATTAAATATATAAACTATTAACCCTCTCCCATGTTCTCATTTGCTTGGAAAAGGCTAACATGAAATTCTAATTTCCCAACACTACTAGTGCAGACAATTAGAAAATGATTTAATCTAGGAATTCGGCCACTCAGAGGCAGAGATACATGGTCTGCAGTACGGCTCTTGTAGTAACCAAATTAATAATCATGCTTGAGAAGATAACATAAAAAATAAATTTAATAGAACAAAAGTTTCTTTGGACAAGATATTGACAGGCGAGGGGAGATAAGGGAAGTATTGGATCCAAGCAGAATGCGGAGATGTTTCTAACTTGCAGCGTTCTGGGCTTACATTACAGGTTTTCTATCCATTGAACCATGCGAGCCAAACCAGTACTATGGTCCGTATATCCTACTACTAGTCCAACTCCATAGCTACTTATGCTCCATACTCCCGGCGCGAAATATGAAATTAAAAAAGCCTTTTTGCACACATGCCCGAGTAGATAACCAACCAGTTTTCATTTTCACACACTTGTTACATTAAAGTTCAATCCATATTTCCACGTACGTCTACACGCTATTATCTTGTTCAACTTTTTTTACAGCTTCGCCTCCTTCTCCATTTTTTTTCTCTCAAAAAAGTAATAAATGTCATAAAAATCTGGAAATATGGTTGTAAGGCATTGTCGAGGAGGCTCGGAGGATGTGGTACAAGGAGGGAATGGGTAATCGATGGCTTGGCGGTATTTCGATAGAGTGTGTGTCAGTCAAGTCAGCGGAACAGTTTTTTCCTCATTCTATTCTCTTCTCGTCATCCCATCTCAACGAGATTAGAGAACATACTTATGTAAGGAGATCTCTGCACTTCGGAACCAGAGCCAAACAATTGTTTTTGCCAGCCCTCTAAAAAACTCATCACATCATCATCATTGTCCTAACGTAATCAAGGCCTATTGACTGAAACAATGGGAGGCCCTTTCTCAACCATTTTCATGCTTCCAACAGTCAAGTGCCCACCGAGAAATTGTGTCCATAGGGCATCGGGCAGTCCAGCTCAGAGCAACTTGGACATCCAGCTTCAATGCAGAGTATGCTTCTCAACCTTACTTCCCTCACTTCTTTCAGGAGCAGCGCATTTGGAATAGCCTCAATTTAAATATGACAAGCCATGTGCGGCATGCTTCGCTGGAACAGTCACTGGCTCTGACAAGCTCTGTTCCTCAACACGGAACTTGAGACCTCTTCGTCGTCCTGTCTTCTTAACAATGCTTAAACAAAATGGGAATTTTGGAGACGAAATAGTCAGAATGGTTCCAAATGCACAACGAGTCTATTTAGGTCGTATTGGCATTTTATGCTTGATGAACTGTACTGGTGTGAGTCTAATTCTGCTCTTCTCCAGACAGCGTATTTCCAGAACATCCCAGCCAAATTATATGGCAAGTGAGAGATGATTGAGTTGACCTCTCCTGTGTTGCTCATGACATGTGTGTTCTGGCTAGGAGTATTTTGGTGGCTCCAGGCAAGGAGTATTTTGAGGCTGGAAGTGGATCTGTGCTCCAATCTTTAATACGTCATAAATTCCTCCTGCCTTCTGTCACACGAGCGGACTAATAAGGAGGCTTCCTTCCTCTCTCCAGTAATTGAATGAGACTCGAGAGAGGAATAGACAAAAACTAACTACGGAAGCTCAAGCTTCAGTAGCACTTGACAAACTCCGAATTTACTTTGGCTCCGGCTCAACTCAAGCCAGAGCAGAGCAGGAGTTGGAGCCTCGTGGTGTAGTTTGGAGTGCAGAAGCCCAGGTCGACCTAGAACGCTACATGATCTCAGCTCAAAAACTCACTTGGACCCAAACTTTAAACCCAGCTTACCATAATATTTTATAAACTCAAGTTCTCATCTTCATCACGAGGACGACGAAGGAAGGAAAAGAACTTGAGTTTCATAACAGCTTCTCTCAAAATGGGTTTACAACCTTCTCCTTTCTTTCCAACACTATCATCACCTCGTATGCAATGCAAACATCGAGTCGGGAGCAAGCGGACAATCTCCTACGAAAATTCATCTCCCGTCTGCATCACAACATTTGTCAATAGAATCAGACGTTCACTAGACAATTGGTGCACTTGAGACGAGAGCTCGTACATAGCCGGCTGGAACTCCAGGGTTCTTAAACTCAAGCGGAAGTATTAATATGGAAATGCCGCTTGTCTTCTACACGGATAGTTATATGCTAATGGCTGGTCTGTTGTGGGGCGAATGATTGCAGTTCTAATTCCTATTATGCTATGAGTTATGTATGGAAAATCTTGAAAAAAGGCCCTAGCGTAATTCCGTTCCTCTGATAGGTTTCCGATCACACTTCGTAGCTGGATGTAAGTACTGAGAGACCTATTACAGCCTGAATGTGGTTCCTACTAGAGAATACTCAAGCTCTGTGCAAAAGGAGAATCTAGAAAACGGGCCGAATTTTATTCGAGAATTTACACCATCCGTCTTTTTCTTTTCCCGTTAGTCTGAAAGGAGGAAGATGTATAAAAAAGGCAGTTGCTGACTGCGGGTTATGTTCTTCAAAACCCATTGTGAGCGTAGTTAAATGTGCCTCTGAAGTTTAAGTCCCCGTCCTTATCTCCGGCCCCGTCGTCATCATCATCATAATCCTCCTATAGAGACGGACATTATGAAATATTTCATTTTCCCCTCCTTCCATTCCTCATAATCCCAAAAAACTCACTACGGCAGCCCAGGCCACGACGACACGGAGAAAATTAGGTTGGTCCACTTTATGGAGCATGACTGGACGGACACTAACAAAAACACAAGTGACAGTAGCCCGATCTGACAAGCTGGAAGTTCTAACTTGGAATTACATGTGTCAAGTGGAACCTCATGAGTGGAATGGCGTGGGAGAGGGACGAAGAGACAAGAGCTGATATCCCATAAGACCCTTCTGGTGTACAAGCGGAGTGCCAGTGAACTCAACTCCTTCCCATTGTCTCTCTGCCTCCGTTGTCTCCACGGAAAAACCTCTAAAAACTTCAGTTGGGAAATCCTAAATTCTAAACTAGAAAGTCTTGAATAGAACAACTTTCTCTCCTGTTTTCTCTTTTTAAGACATGGAGAAAGTGGGAGAATGGAATAAACACTCGACAAGTCCATAATTTTCTTCTCTTGTTTCAGGAACAGCATAATAGACTCCCATGTTCTCTCCATTATTGCAAAATATGAACTTCTCCGCAACTCGCTTGTTGTCAATAATCCGGGGGAAAATAAAATTAATTTCCGGAATCCAGAGACTAAAAGCCTTGGCTTGGCTTCTCTGCACTGCGTCGTGGTGACAGGGAAGAGCCTTCCAGGACTAAAATATCACCCACAGCCCTTGTCTCATTATAAGCTCACTCCAAAACTTAATACGCTCAGAGCCCATCTAATAACCTGCTGGCTGGTTATTATTCTGCCTTCTGCTTTCCTTCCTCCGTGAAACAAGCCAAAACTCATTCCCGGCTACCTGGCCTCACTTCCCGCATTAATAACCTCCTCTCATGTTGACTCCCAACTCTGGCGTGAATTGAATTCTGAAAACTGAAACACATGGTGTGCGATAGACAGAGCTGATCCCAGAGAGCTGTCGTGTAGGAACGAATCACGAACCAAATAAGTACCATGTCCACATTGAGACAGACTCATGGATATAATATGGGAGAAATAAGGGAAGTTGGGGTCCATGCTTTCACTGAACTAGAAATGGCTGGCCAGCTGAGTCTGAGCAGCTCTGCTTATTGTACATGGTGAGGAAGGGAAGACTATTAGAGTATGCACTCAGGTGTGCTTTGATTAGATTATCCCGCAATTCAATTTAGGCAGTCAAGAGGAGGTTTGTGAGTCCGGGACTAACATAACAATTCCTTGGAGCAGAACAGCGAGCTGCTGAGCCGAAGCCACTGTTTCTGAGCATCTACTCAAATCCAAGACGAGTCTTAATCCCTCTGCTCTGCATACAGAGAGCAATTGTAATAGAAAATAAATGTTTTTCTACAGAGGGGATGAAAATTAAAACATTTTTGGCTCATGCCTTCCCAGCAAAAAGATTATTTACCCACTGGAAGCTCCAGCCATAGCCTCTTCCACGCCTGCCTTCACCTCATCAACTTTTTCCAGCCTCCAAACACTCTGACTCTATTCTTGGCGTGTACCGAGTTGATCAGGAGGAATTTTGGAGTCATTTCCACAATATCTTGAGAAACCATCCATTGGCATGGGTGGCACTTCTGATTCAGGCCATCTCGGCCCGAGTAGCTCTGTATATCTCAGTATTAAGGAACAGTGGAGAAAGTTAATGAGAAATCTTGAGAGAAGAGAAAAAAATCAGAAACACATTTTGGAGTGTATTTTTTTTTGTTTTAAGGGTTTTCAAATATATTTTTTCATTTACACTCAAATCCTTGTCTGAGTCTTGAGCTCATAAGTCTGTGGCAGAGTTCCCCCTTTTTTATGAGTCAAACTTTAAGTTTAAGTCAATTCCATTCTGCAATTCGTGAGCTCCTTCATTCTTCTCCATTACACTTCTTGAGGGGAAAAAAGTTAAAATGTAATAATATTATAGAGCCTCTTGTGCACAGACATTTAAGTTAACTATATTATCTTTTAAAATGTTCCTAACCCTTTGCACACGGAGCAAAACCTACAAGCTCATCAAGAAAGACTTGTCACGTTTCGAGGGTTCATTATTTCCTCACTCTGCCTGGCCTATGCTCAACTTGAGACTTGCTATATTCAATCCTCCCAGCCTCCATCCCCATAATATAGCCAATTCCCAATTTGATGAGCTCTCCAAACCCGTTACAATTACAAACTTTTTACAATTTTCCAAAACTGCCAATAAAGTAGGTAAAGAGGAAAATCAGTTATTGGAGAGAAAACAATGAGCTCTTGTCAGTTCAGAAAATACTTTGACTTTAGACCAGAAGGATCGCATGGATGACGTTGTCTCAAATTCATACCAGTCAAAAGTGATTATATATGAAGAAATTATTTATGAAGCTATATTCCGTGAGTGTCTGTACGAGTTGTGCGGTTTTTGGTCTCGAGCTGCCGTAGGCAGTTTTGTCTGTGAAGAGTCAATGTCGAGATTTGTGTGGAAGAATGTGAGGCGGCCTAACAATAACAATAACAGTTGAGGCCCAAATGAGATTCTGAGTTGGGAAGTGAAGTGCTCCAATCCACCTGACCATTTGAAAACATTTTTGAAGCCTCATCATCACAATTACCATCTGAGCTATCAAGATCTCTGACACAGTCCACTAGGGAAGTGTAAGATGCCTGATAAGCGGACTAATACTATTACGGAGTTCCTGGGCTCTATGTCGTTGCCAAGGGATGACTGGGCGGAATTGCGGAACCGCACTTCAATGCCAAATCCCAACTTCGTTCTTGAGCCCAATCAAGGGGCTAGTGGCTGGGTCTTTACGACGACGACAGGATGGGCAAGAATAAGCAAGTCAGGCCAAAGCAGACAAGGATCAGGCAGGATGATGAGGATGATAGAGAAGTAATAATCATAATTGCAATACGTCAAGGACAGCGTTCGAGAGGCAGTCATGAATGAATGACCAGTTAAGTTTTTTGTTTAGGCACAATAGTCAAAGGCCGAGATTTCTGTCCTGGCCTGGCATGAGGCTCACTCATTGACTCACTGACTGCCTTCTCTCCCGTTAGCTACCTTCCTAGCTCATCAAGATCCTCCAATCGACCTACTAGGAGATAATCATAGGAATTTGAAGGGTCGAAACAAAGCTAAGCTGACCTATTTGACAGGCCAGAGAGTTTGTTATTTTTTATTTTTTGCAAAACGGAAGAGTGACGAGGTCTGGCACTAAAGAGAACCCAGCCCAGTTCAATAATAGGTTTCCTTATCTCTATACTTCCATTATTCTGTCTCTGGGAAGGACGTGGCCAAACGCCGTTCGTTATGGTGAACTATGCGATCATAAATTACACCATGAAATTAGTTGACTTCTTTCACCTGCTACATATTAAAACACAATCTCTTTTTAGTAGTACAAGTCCTGCACGACCCAGAGAGTTATACGACATGCTACATAACACTTAGGACCAAAGTACTAGTTAGTCAGATTCAAGGAAATAAGATTCCTCACGACGAAGGATGATAATAATGATCATCAGCTTCACAAAGGAACGCAGCAGAGAGCACGCTTGGCACAGGGAACAGGCTATGTACTACAATTGTACAGAAATAAATTGTACGAATAATCCCGTATAAAACCTCAAAGCAGGCGTAAACCAAAAGTAAAACTAGGAAGAAACGGTACACTTGAGTTTTTGGCAAACTTATTACAATAAATTCTATCGACTGACAAATGTGTGCTGCATCAAATCTGAAACTATGTAAGTACGCACGCACCTACAGTCTGTATCAACGGCGGAATTGCAACTAACGCTGAAAGCACAAGTATTGAAAATTGGAAAATACTTTGGTCCAGTTGAGTTGAGGAGCAGGAATAGTTTTATGATCGCCATGAACTAAATCTGAATCTGCATAGATAGAGCGTAGTAGGTATCTGCGATTAGAGTTTTATATGTGCCATAAAAGCATTTAAGTGCAGGAACATGAGGAGGTATGTCCAAGTTCCATTGTCGTACAGGCATCATCCTGAGATGAAAGAATTATATTATCTTCCTTCTTTCCCCACCGTCTTCGTGAGAAAGACCTCGACCAAGAACGTGATGGAAAGTAGTTTAAAATTAGTGGATAAATGAAGAAGGAGTGAGAAATAAAATGAAAAACATTCACAGAAAATAAATGTTCAAATAATGAAATTGAATGAAATGTGCCAGCATGACGAAAGGAGAGGAACGATTCCAAGTGAACCTAACACGCGGACCAAAAGAAAACCCGAGTATTTAGTAAAGTAACTCTGGCCACTTTGTTACAATAAAGGGCTACTTCATTGGAAATCCCTTTTCAAAAAAAATCCTAGAATTCTGTACACATCTCCTACTCGGATTACCAGGGAATTGTACAAAAACAAATCTTTAGAAATCCACAAGACACAATAGGGAATTTGTACATGACGAGAGCCAGATTATCAAAAAGGAAGAATCTCAAGTTTCTACCTAGGTATGCATATTCATTGAGCCACTTTGTATCTGATACACAAAGAGACCGACGGGAAATAAGTTCTAGGGTCCTGGCCGGCTGTTCTGGAACTGAATCATGGTTAACCACTAGCTAGCCGTCGCTTTTATAGTAAATTCAATTCTGTCCCCAAGCAAATGACGTAATTAGTTGTATATTGAGTAATGTCACGGGTCAAGGAAATTACATGGTTTGGCTCCTGCTTGATGAAATGGGAAATTAGTTTCTACCAAATCCCACGTATAACCTACATAAATGCTAGTAATGCATGAAAACTAATCAAATGGTTTTAATTAGCAGATCCTCATTTCACTTCTCTAACTTGGCAAAAGTATAATTCAAATTATCTCGACACATTGTCACTCCTTTCGTCTCGGACTTTGGAGGAAATGAAAGAAGGCATTTGGCATTCGGCTGCAACTCACTCAAGGAAGCTAGGCCTAGCTGTTCTACTAGTAGGAATGGAGAACAAAAGAGAGCCGTCGTGGTTACGGTTCAACTCCTGATCGACACATCAACGAGCCGAAAAAGGGAAAAAGCCAATAATGAATATCAATTGAGGCATTATTGAAGGCCTACTCTTGGGAAACGTCAAAGCGAGGCACTGTACTATTTTTATCATCTCCAAGCCCAAGTCCGGCCTGAGAACAATGGGGAGGAAAATGAAGAGCACGAAATAGTTGTCTCGACGAGTAAAAAAGAAACTGTGACAGTTGGAAATCTAATCCGTTTCAGAGACTCTCCTTTCCTCACAATACAAGAGTAATTTAGAATAATCAGGAGGCTAGATAAGATAAGGCTCAAAGTAGGTAGGTACTCACGTTGTAGATAATGTACTTCTCGGCGTCCTCCTCCTTCGTTCCAGGTGCGTAGACGGGACAGATGATATTGACTTGATCGTAAGGTAAATTGTCCCGATTCACATCAATGATATGGTCCGTATTATCAATCCGGAATCTGCAAGAGACACAAAAACAATTCATCACCACTGTTTTAGACCAGAGAGAGCTTATCATTTTAAAAGAATTAAGATCCAGCATTGCGCGCAACTGAAGAGCCGCCATGACAAGTGACTGAGCAGAGTCAGAGCATTTGAAAGGATTAGAGCCCGCTCTCTCCATCACCATCATCTCCGCCGCATATCAAAAGTGACAAAGTCGTGAGAGAGGATTTACATGATGGGGCCTGGTGGACAATGGACGCTGGGCCTGACAAAGATCGAGGGAAGACCTTGCCCACTTTGACATGTACACTTAAGCCTATGTAGATTGAACCGTTGGACCAGTCCAGCTAATTCAACATGCACTTGGCACATATCTCCCCCAACGTGTGCCTGGGTATGCAGACAGGTGAATATGGGAAGCTGTGTATTGGTTGAGGAGCATGGAGGCAGTCTGCCTAACACATGTCCACTCCTGCTATAGCCCTTGAGTTGTGATACGAAAGAGGACGACGGCCTGTCACTCGCATCTCGACCAACTAATGGATCGAGCATTGAGAATAGAGGCACTTGATCTGTAAAAGGCAGGAGACTAGGAAGAAGCATGATTCCTACACTCAAGGATTATTAATACTCATCATCAGGTGTTTGTTCTCTGATTTTTGGACGGAGCTCAAGGCAGAAGAATTCCTTGGAGCGGAGATGAGAGAGAAAAGGCGATGGAACGGAGAGGCCTATGGGCTGGAGGCGGTGTTAGTTCTCTTTGACTTTCAATAAACCATGATTCAGGTCTGCCAAAAACTGTACTTTATCACTTCACAACAAGTGTGAGATAAATGCCAGTTTGGCTTGTGGACCTTTTCCTCAACTTGAGTGAAATAATTCTCGGATTTTTTTCCTCTAAATCGTAGCACTTTCTGAATGAGCAACTAGACAAGGCTTGAGCTCTGAAGTGTGAGAAATGTTGGCCTGCAGCTTCTTCATTTCACATTCTAAATGGAGTAATACCTCTCCACTTGCATCATGCATCTGTACAGAATTAAGTTTTAAATTCCGTTGACACTCTCAGTTGGGCATTATGACTCAAGAGAGGCTGGGAAGTCGGATGCACCATTCGTGTATGCATATGCAGTAGATACAGGTAATACCGAATGAGTCAATGTAGCCAACTGTAGTCGGGAACGGCCATTGGCCTGCAATGCAACGCAAAGCCATATGCATGAGATATTGTAGAGGTACACGGAGTTAGTCTCATTCTCCTATAACACATAATATATGTGCATACAATGAAGCAGCAAAAAATATTCTTCCTCCAGCTAAACTACATGTAGCTTCCTTCAATGCGGAGTATCTGCGTAAGATTAATAAGGTGCTATTACATAGAAGTAGCCGAACTTAGGGCTACCTGCAGCCACAAGCTTTTAGCTTTCTACAGAGCTACTCAGATTTTGTGCTCAACTGGCTCTGAGCAGCTCTGTAGGCTGAGGAAGGGAGAAGCAGGCTCTCTGGTCATCTGAGGCTAGGCTAGAGGAGAATGACAAGGTGAAGACAATCAATAGCTTACGCAACTTGGCCTAAAACCAAGCTTGGATTTCCCAAGCGAAAGATATAAAATATTTATTCTATCATTATTCACCACACACAACAATAGGCGCAGAGACTCTGGTCCAAGCTGAGAAGCCCAGCTTATGCCTCTCCAATCTCGAACGTGTCCTTATACGAACGAGAATAAATTATTCTATTCCGCTTTCTGGGTGTAAAAGTTTAATTGTCCTTCTTTTATTTTCCATGTCAGAAAGGATTCGTAACCAAGTTGTCATGCTCGTCCGCAAGTCTGTCATCTCAATTACTTGTACCACCTTCTTCCCTCATTTCCACGTACAGGAGCAGGAGCTGGGACCAAGCCTGATGAACACATCAGTTGGGCTTCAATCGGACAACTGAAAGCAAGATGCGAGCCAAGTGGCCAATGGAGAGATCCACATTCCACACTCTCTCTCGGTTGACATTCTGAGTCATAAAAATTTAATTTATGATCTGTTTTAACTAGTTTATACAATTGATTGGACTCAACTTGTTCATCGACCTTTAGCGATATCTCTCTCAGCCAAATCATGGCATTATTATTATCATCCACTGCCGCTTGCCTCCCCATAATCATGTCCTGTCCGACTCAGGCTGCACAGAGCTGCACACAGGGAATTGAGACGGCCAATCAGGCTACAGATAAGACCAAGAATACCGATCCGAACTCGAGGTCTAATGTTCTCAAGTACGAATCCCCAGTTTTCCCGTTTAGCCAACTCCGTCTGACCAGCTCTGTAGCCGAATGCATGCACCCATATTTGGTTTATAATAGGGAAGAGAGCCTTGTGAGCCTTGTCTGGTTGAAACAAAAGACCAAGTGTTGAGTGTTGAGAAGAACAATGAGGACGGAGTAAGTAATCATAATCATGGACACCTCGGGAAGAGGCTCATGTTGAACAGTGAAGACCAAGCTCGGATGGAACACTGGCTCAACACCATACCCTGCCAAGTACAAGATCAGAATCAGGCCTCCTTTACAATCATGACGTGGCAGAGAGCCAGGGCCGGAATTTAGGAAACAATTAGGTTTTCACCATCAGTACAAAACACAAGCATTTTTGATCAAGTTACTTTGTAGTCTTTCCTGATTCGGCCAGTTGACTGAAATACCGATTGAATTACCTAACCTAACCTAACCTTGCCAGACTGGATGTAACCGGAGTACAATTGTACTGTTTGAACTAACTGCAGAGGAATACAATTGTAGAAGGAGTTCAAATCCGCTCTGCAGCTGCCTTATTGGAGATTGGACCTGATTGTGAGTCTGGACTGCGCCGCCACTGGGCCCTACTGGCTGGGCCCATTAATAGGAACGGTGAGAAAGGAAATCACAAATTGGAATCACATATCATCATCAACATGACATCCCATATCTTCTCGCTCTCTCAGTGACTGGAACACTGAGGAAGGCAGGCCTTGGCTGGCACGGAACGATTGTTCCTTTTTACACAAACCCAGATTCGATGGTTTGTGTGGAAGTAAGTGTAACGGGAATGGAGCTCATCAAAACTCATTCTCAAAATGTCGTTCGTCCACTCGCTGATAGGAATCAGGAGGTTCTTTCTCAGTACAAAACCTTATTAAAAACCTGATTGCAGCGGTTCAGGACCAGCAGAACATGCATGCATGCAGGGCCGATGCTCTATTCAATGCATTCCTCTATCTAAATGCTCTCGGCTAACTTTGCACGTTTCAGTCAATGTGACTGTTTTCAAGGATTATATTGTGAGGCGTTGCGCTTCATTAATTTCAGATGACAGTGACAAACATTGGCTGCATATCTGGAATTAACCTGGTAAATTATTATACCATTTAAACGGCGCTTCGACCGGTTATAACTATCAAAATACTTGCTGATTTAAATACTGTGTGAAAGCGAAACGCTGGGGCTGCTCCGTGAGAGAGGCATGACCATCCTATAAGCCCCATGCTGCACTGCAGACGAGGCCGTGTGGGTCTACGAAGAGCCAGAGAAAGGTTTGGTTCAGGCAGTTCAACCAACTCCGTTTTTTCGTCCATCCCTGTATCAACTTGAGGAGAATAGCTAATGTAACTGATAAGAGCCGAGAGTGCTAATTGCGATCAATGATAATGATGAAGGAAGGCATGGCTTTTCTCGCCTCGAGTCTCATATGCAACAATTGTACATCAGAAGAGAGATTAGGATACTAGCAAGACAACCCTGCCCTTCCAAGAGCTCGCATACCTTTGACTTGTTCCCTTATTCCGTGAGATAACCCAGAGCGGAGACACGGTATGCCATGCAGAGAACTACCTAACCGTACCTTCTTATGTTACAGTTTATGTCAGCAGTCAACAAAATAAACTAAGCAAGTCCACTTGGTCAAAAAAATAGTTTGGCCCAAAAACCGGTTCGACACAAGTCAGGAGTTTTACCACGTTTTCTCTACCCACTTTTCAAGTCTCTGCTCTGCCTCCACACAAGATCTCTGCTCTGCACAGAACGGAGGAATAATCTATGGAATTTCTTGTCACACTGATTTTTTATATGTCCTCTGTCCATGATCGTAAAATATAAGAAGAAGTCTCTCGAGTGTTTGACTAATTGAGAAGACAAAGTTGGAGAGATGCAGATGGTGAGGCTGAGAGCTTGGGAGCTACTACGGGATTCCATTATTATGAATCAGGGATTTCTGGGAATTTAAGTAGCCTGCGTGTCCAACCCATATCAAAGCCTGCTTTTAAGGTGGAACTACAGGCAGGCCAAAAATCAAGAAACATTGTTGTACCAAGCTACTCAAAGCGAGTTGACAGAGCTATTTTTAATGTGGTCAAAATTATAAACCTTGCTCGTCCATGTCACATTATTCCTGCGAATAGCTGACCATGTGATGTCACTCTTGTCTACGCTTCCCAATTCTTCACCAATCTGATAACTCCCTTCACGATTCTTGTAGTTCTAGATTAACTCATAAATACGCAAGTATCCCAATTACTCAACAAAATTCAATATTCTGGTTTAAGTATGAATGTATTCCAATCGGAATTCCTGCAGTATATCTTATACCCATATGCTTCCCCATGAGTTATGAAGTGTAGCGCACTCAACCTTCTCCATTCCAATAAATGCAATCAAAGAAGGTCGTGGGTCGTGCCGAAGAAGACGAGAGGAATTTCATGTTATCACTCCATAGTTTGCTCTGCTGGAGCAACTTACCTCCATCACCTCTCCAGCTACGCCAGAGCAGAGAGCAGAGCATTCAAGCCTCCCCAGCTTCCCATATTTCCATCCATACATCTCTCCTTGAGCCTACCAAGTTGAATATATGGGAAAGGGAGTTCCTAGGTTACCTCTCCGAATGCACAGGGCTGGTCCTCAGTCCGTGAGCCAATTCTGGAGTGGTTTAAAAAGCAATCTTGTGTTGAAGAGAAGCTGGACCGGCTTCTCGGCGGTACGGCCTCTCAAACAACAGATACACCTCAGCTTCATCTCTCTAATCCTAATCTACACTATCACTTCCTCACCAAGCCAAAAAACAAGCGAGAATCATGGTCGGATCAGTGAATGCATAGCGCACCAGTGGGAAGGATTCGTATGGCCATGCCATTCGACTGAGCTTGAGCTTGAGAGTCGATAGTCGATTAGGCTCCTTTTTCTCAACCAACCACTTCATTTCATAACCACTAAATCAGCTTTTATGCGGTTCAGAGGTCGTCAAAAAGACTCATTTATATTGGTCTAACCCCCGCAGACTTTTTCCAATATACTCTTTCAAATCAGTCATCAGGTCGAGCCGAGTCGTGTAGTCCCATTCTTCCTTCGTCTCCAAGCGCACACGAGTCTTAATCTAATTTATTCGGCGAGGAACGACCCTCAAGACACGAACCGTCGATTTAAATACGCTCCATCCAAATCCACAACGGACTTCAGCCTCACTCACCCAAGCATTTCACTCAAGTACTTACAACATTGGGCATTGCATTATGGGGATTTGGCTAAAAATCGGACTCTCTTTTCAATTCAAATTCAAAACCAGTCAATCATCTCCTTTCCCCCTTTCCCACAAAATTCTATTCATTGCCAAACATGAGAGGGAGAAATAATATGCTTAAATCACTCTCTCCACTTACGCTCACATATGATTATCGGTTAGAGGGAAGCAATGCTCCTGTATCCTTGTGCGTGCGGAATACCAGGCCCCTTGGCCTTTGTTAGGCATCCGGACTCCGAACCCCCGTAAACCAGAAGGATCTTATGCTAGTCCAACGAGCAGGAATTTATGTACCTTACAGCATTTCAAATAAGAGCTTCTTTTGTCTGCGTTTAAATTCTAAATAGACGTTTCTGATCCCGAGCTGCCGTATACAAGCTTTTATCAATCCATCCCTTCCACCTGGCTTCATTTCACTTTCCCTCACTTCAGCGACGTCAATAAATAATGCCTGCATTACACTATCTCTATTCCAGGAACATGGATCCACTATGTTACAGCTTCCACCGAATTATGCAACCAAAGAGAAATACTATGAATGATTCATCCTATTTGTTGCAGCAAATACGATGGATCCCCTCTTCTACGGTCCAATCTACTCAATCTTTTTAAAAATATTCATTTTCTGTACAGAAGAGATTTGATTTTAAATACAGAGCTGTTCACGGTGAGTAGGTTAGACATTGGATATTGAAAATACGAAAATATCTTTCCACCCACTGTTTGACGAAATCCAATCAGCATCGTGAATGTTTTCACAGGCCGGGATTGATACATATTATTGATGGGAGTTTAACTCGTTTCGTGTAGCTCAGGCTTTTAAATTGCAATTTCAATTTTGAGACCGTGCAACCCTGGAGTGTGAAATGAGTCCGTATCCGACTGAGTGGAGCAAGGAACACCGGTAGACCAATTCCCGAGTCCGTAATATCAGAGACAAGAGATTGGATATCTCATCTCCATTCCATTCCGTACCATAAGCAGTCAGTCATCCATTCTCAGCCTAATCCCTTATCAATCTCATCAGAATCTTCTCCAGCTCTATCTGCCTACACTATTATGATTATGAGCAGGCTGAGACTCTGGACCCAAAATCCCTATTACTTCCACCGTACCCTCCTCTGCTCAGCACATCACAGCACACAGCTCCAAGTCGTCAAGGTAATGCGGAAATTGGATCAAGGGAAAATAAATGTGATCCGAACCCAGCCAGAACTCTACTAATAATGGAGCAACAATAGTAAGTAATACTCCGTTCCACGAGCACATGTCCTAGGAACAAGCCCAGCTTACTGCACCGAGACAGGCAGCTAGCTTCTCTTTGATGGATCAGGCAGAAGAGACTAGGACGGGAGTAATGCATTGTGTGCTGAAGACGATACTTGGATTCTCTGGAGCTGAGACGTGGGTGGAGGAAATAAATATATGTGGATGTAAGTATATATTATTCTTTTGAGATTTGAGAGTTCCGCTAGTTCCTTTTTTCCGGCGGAGGGTTTGAGGAAAAAGAGAAAGATTCTTAACATCTCTCCGAGTCCGCAACATGGTTTCGTGGAGATCAATCACTTGTTTCTTAAAGAGCTGTCACCAACATCCCCAGAATGGCGGTCTGATGAATGAATGAGAAATCGCAATCGAATTCTTTCCCTTCCTACTGCTTTTTTTTTGCATGGCCTGTCGACTCAATCCGATCAGAGGAACCGGCCTACCGCTCAGCCTTCATCAATACCGAATAAACTTTTTCCCATGGTAACTATGCTGCGCTGCGGGTTGAGGATCTTGACTTGAGGGATTGGCTATACCCCTGCCCTTATGCTACTTACTCTCTGGGGTTCCGAATATTGTAATACTATTATTCCACCTTCAGGCTAAAACGAAATGTTACTGGCAATTGATATTAACACGTCGCATATGGCCTAGCATCTAATTTCCATGGCATAGGATCGTCAACGCTTCGCTAATTGACTGAATCAATTAAGAACCGAATTGAAGCAGTCTCGTCCACTGAACTCAATCAAACCAACCTATTTTCTATGCTACGTTCGAGTGTCCAGAGCTGCTCAGAGCATGTTTCTCAGATAAAGTTTTTATTGGGTTAGTTTAGAATCAATTCATTGCTGTCGGAATTCCCACATCTCCGAAGAACGGCGTGAACTGGGCTTAACAAAGAGAACAATCTGCTGCATAAGCAATATGAAGTGACGAGGGAAGAGTGAGGGGATGAATATTGTAAATTAGAAAGGGAGGAATGCTTAGGAAGATATTGATCGGAATTCGGAGCGGCGTAAGTAAGAGGTCAAGGGATGGAGTGAAGGAAGTGAGTGGTGCAGCCTGGAGGTAATGACTATTTGAGGAGCATGAGGGCGTGAGAAAGGTGCCTTGATCCAATCCATTACAGCCTACCTTCCCACTGATGATGGAATACTGCCCATCTCCACACACTCAGCCACAATGGAGATCAGAGCGTGGAATAGCTTATGAGCAGAGATAAAAAATCCCATCTCTTCCACAACTTCTCTGGAGGCAAGACAAGAGCGAGTCAAAGAATGTGAGCTCGAGATTACTGCTCCACGCTCATCTCATCTCAACTCCATCCATATCCCACACAACCAACCTTTTCATCCACTAGCTGCTCACTCCACAGCATACAGGTGCGGAGAGCAGGAGATTGGAACGGAGCATTTTAAAAGGATCCACAGAGAAGAGCTAACTGGGATTCCAGATCCGAATTTCTAATAAATCCGTTCACACAACATTTCAAAACATACAAATATTTTCAGTTTTGGATCCACTTATAAACAAACACGTGATTTGGTTCAAATAATCTGAAAACAATTGAGCACTAAATCCAACATCATGTAAAAACTCAAGAGCAGTTCATTTCATATAAATCCAGATTTGGAAACCTGAGCAAACTTGAGTCTGGATCTTGAAGAGCCGTCATTCAGTTTCGTAATTGGAGAAGGCGTGAAAAATAGGCTGAACTAGACCTTAGCGTTGAGGTTGAGACTGAGCAACTTTCTTCCGTGGAAATGGGCATAATAGGAAGTGGTGAGTAAGTATGAGAAAAGAGGTAAGGCACTCGGGTGCGGCCCAGTCCGTATATGCCACAAAAATTAGTAATCCTTCCCGTCTCTTCTGATCATTTAACAACTATTATTAGAGAGTCTCTGGAGTGGAGTCAGTGATGATGATGAGGCTGATCATGATTTCCACGGCCTTGAAGTCACCCAAAATATTCTGAGACGGACATAAATTTCTCAACTCCCCTTCCCTTCCAACACGCTCTCAACTCCCTAAGCCGACCTCAGTCCGACACAAGGTTCTCATAAGGCTCAGCCCCTCCTTCGGCCCTTTAAACGGACCAAGAGCCTCAAATTATATATTCAAATTTCCTCGTTTTTTAAACTTTGTATTCCTCATTCCCATCCATCCTCCTGCTGCACCACAAACTCGTTTCCTTTCCTTTTTTCCTTTTTATTTTTATATTTTGACTCTGAGAAAAGCCAGAGGTGAGTCGTCTCATAATAATATCCCACACATTTAAATCCATATCCGTAAATTAGGATCAGCTCAATTCTCCTTCCCGTATCAAACCATATTATTTGTGAGGATCCCTTCACTCCCGCCTCTCCCTCAGGCCGTCACAGACGAGATAGAGCATACAGATCAGAATGCGTACATTGGAGGAACATATTTGAATAATTGGGAAATTAAGTAGGATGTGGAAATTAGGAATGACGAGAGGTAGGGAAGAGCTCGTAGTATTGCACGCCACATAACTCCTACGCCTACACAGCGGAATTTTATGGCAAAAAGTCTATTTTATTACCAGAGCCAGAGTAATAAGTCAATGTTTATAGGCAAGAAGGGAAAAAATATTAATAATGATTGAGAAATCATTTGGGTCAAAAGTCCAATTCACCATTAACATTAACATTTCGAGCATGAGGTGGAGAACCAAGCCAAAACCACAGAGAGTCCCGGTCAACAAAAGCCATTACTTTTTGAGGCAGTTTGACGAGTCTTAACGATTAACAGTACTTACTTAATGCTAATCCCTTAATAGTCATTATGTACACAGAGACTCGGCTCAAGCACATATGTACATGCCACTACTGGCTCAAAACTCTGACCAATAATATTAATAGAAAATATTGGGATATTGAGAAGACAGACATTCTTAACTACACCTTGCACCTCCTTCACCTTGGCTGGGAGGAACTGATTCCAATCTTCCATTCAAAAGCCACTAAAGAGTTCCAACGCAGCTAATCTGCATGACAAACGAGGGAGACAAAGCAGAGAAGCCGAATGCTAATGGAAGGGGTAACGAGCTATGTATTAGCTATTATTAAAAATAACAAGAGCCCCAAATCTCAATTCTGACTCACAATACAATACCATCAACTTGTCCTCTTTCATTACAGAACCTACTTACTATTCCGCTTCCACTTCACATACCTTCCGCAAATATACAGAGCTTCTCAGAGCGAGTTCCACCTAATTTATTTAAAAACTAAATATTGCTTTACGATGTGTCTAGTCTTCCCATTATGTGAATATGAACATGGCATGGCAAGTGCTGGCTGAGAGGATTCTTGGCCGCGAGATTTGTGGCCTCTTGGCCCTGAGCAGCCCTGGAGTATAATACAAGCAGTTTTCTATTGTGCTCTTGCACGGAGCTATTTCTATTTCGGCGAAACCGCAAAGAAAAGATATTAAACAAATGGGACCAAAAAACTGTCTCGTCTCCTTCCCATCCCCTCCTTCCCTTCCCGATAAATTCTTGTACAGGTTTGGAATTTATTTTTTTAAGGAGGCTGGAATGATGATCATGCTCGAGAAGACATTCCGCGTGTCAGGGATCATTCAAATGAATTGGTTTGGGCTTCTCTGAAGGAGGCCAAAGGCAGGCAGTGCTGAGTCTCTCTATTCAACTCATTCCCTCAACTTCCATTACATTGTTTCTGGAATTCACCTGAACCCAACTCTACAATAAAGACCAGAGCGAAGTGGAGAAAGAACCAGACTTCTTGGCTTGATTTGGAAGGAGGAACAGAGTGGAATGAAAACTAAATGTCTCTCTCTTGTGTACAAATACAAGACCTTCCATTAGCTCAAAGGAAATAAAATAAAAACTATTCATTCTCATTTGAGCAGATTCTTCCTATTGTCTTTAAATACAGTCGAGTCAAGGAACCAAAAAAACATGACAACGGCAGCTCTCACCCACCAAACAAATAATCAAATCCGCAATAATGTTTTTTGTTTTTTTTAGAAATATTTCTCTGACAAAAAGGAAATACCAATTTTAATACAGAGCTTAATGAGTTGAGCGGGAATTGTGTGGAAGATTCTAGTGGGGAAGTTCTTGGCCAAGGCCTGATGTGGCGCTGTGACGGTCGCATAAGCCCCTTCTGATCTGAACAAAATAAGATAGTCACTCTTCATCATCATCATCATCCGTTTCAATGGAATGGAAGTTGAAGTCGGCGTAGCCAAAAAAAACTTCCAACTTACAAGATTCTTTATATAGCTGAGATATTATTATTTCTAAATAGAAAAACGTTGAACGACGACGTACTCGAGGGGTTAAGAGAGAAAAAAAGTATTCAATTGTATTGTTCTCACCTCACCTTCATCCCTGCTCAATGTATCATGCCTAATCCCAACTAATTTATGTCGTAGTGAGGCTCATTGGCTCCTCAGGCACGCTTTCCCTCAAGAGCCAATTGGGGAAAGGACCTGGGGCTCGGACTGCCTACGACGGAGCGAAGCGGAGCTCCGAGATGAAGATAAATCTCACTGCCACATTTGCATTTAATTTATTTTTCAGGACTAGAACAAAGGCATGACTACGTCAATGGAGGAATGAGGAACGCCAATAATAATACTCAAACATGGGCCTCTCAAATCCTCTCTTACTGAAATACAAACTTACTCGGACCAAACAATGTAGCCCGAGCTTCAGAAATCTCCAAAGCAACTATTTAGTCCAAACGAGCGTTGGTGGGTAGAAGCTATTTCTTGAGCCTTTATGCGCTCTTCCCATTGAGTCCCATGTAAAAGGGCCAAGTCTTGAGGATTCTCAATAAGGCAAAGAGCCTAGATAATTCTCCAGCATAGCCTCGATAGCGTGAAAGAGTGGCTGTTGTATTACTTTGTATTTCCAAGATTCAAATTCAGATGTGAAGCTCAGGAAGGCATCGCTAAACTCTTTTCACGACTTTAATTGTGACTTTAATTGCACGCTACAGTTTCACATCCATCAAGAGACATGTGAAAGAGAAGGCAGGCTAAACTTTTTTGTTATGTGTCTGTATCCGCCTGAAGAAAAGAATGGAACACACGATTTTTTGTATATATTGTCTCCTTCCAGCCCTTATTCCACTACACTTATGTACTCGGCTAGAAAATCTAGACTTGGGCTACGCTTTATAATACACTACAAAGGAAAGGGAACTGCCTAGTTTAGAAATATATACGGATAAAAAATTAAAACCAGAGAATTCTGTACCATCAGCATGAGATGTACGAAAAATCTGAATGAATTTTTTTGTTTTTTTGTTTCTCCATCGTCTAGCTTGTAATGTAATCTAAGCCCACATTTGGAATAAAGGAGAGAAAATACATTCAATTCAAAAAATAATGTTTAAACTTAACTTGGTGTGACCATCCGTTTCCTTCCAAACGTATGTCATGTCAGTTCAAGTTCCCTTCGTTTTTCCCATTTTAATTCTTGAAAGACTCTAAGGAACCTTTTGTTTAGATACGAAAATTATGTTTCTCTCCACATTCACACTATCATCAAGGCATAGAAAGAATCTACAATTCAAACTACTCAGATGTGTCTAATCCAAAATCAGCATTTCCCTCCGCGTCATCTCCTCCAAAGGATGACAATGGAGCCGGATTTCTATTCAGAGGCCAGGCGTCCATTTGTTACCCGGGTAGAACCAACTGCCCCCAGTCAGCACTGCACAACAGAAGAGTGACAATCTTCGGGAAATTGACAGTTCGTTTGAGCCGGAACATGTGTCAAATATTATCCTCTACTACTCTGAGTTTCGTGTTAACGCTTGATATTATAATATTTATATTATATCACACATTTCTAGAAAATCACACCAATTAAATGTTTATTATGTTTTTAAAATATTTCATCTTTGCTTTATGTGCCGGGACCCAGGCTTAGTTAATAAGTACATTAATTTTGCATAAATTCCACATAAACTGGCTCAACACGGTAACAGTGGCTCCCATGTCATTTTCCTTTGTTGACTGCCTGACAGAACGCACCCTAACCTCGTCTCCATTCGTGTCCATGAGTTTCCATGCCTAGCAACAGTCCCGAGTCTCATCATCATGTAAATTAAATTACTCAGAAACATGTTGGATGCAAAGTGAGAGGAGCGAGATCGATAGTCCATTTCTTGTTTTTCTATTTTATTCTATTTTAGAACCAATTCCCAAACAACCCTTACTCAATTCAATTCTTTTGATTCCGTGTAAAGGCGTAAGGCTCAGCTCCACTCCAACCTAGCATTAAGTCTCCAGCAGTGAAGTCGGCGGAAAGAGATGTGGGTAAAGCATGTATTCGGTCCTTTATCTTCCAATTAAATCAAACCCCGTCCGCTAAGAATAGGGTTTGGCCAGCCCAAAGTACTGAGCAATAATAAATAGGAGGTTGGGGTAGTCAGGACGTTGAGAATTTAGCTGGGCCAGAAAGAGGCTTCCTTGAGCTCTATTAGTAATAGGATGATTATATCACACTTAATTTCCGTTTTAAGGACCGAGCAGAGACATGCAATCCGAGCCTTTCTCCACGACGCATCATACAGCCCTTTATTATTATAAATAACCCACGTTTTCCACCCTTGAGAGAAATGACACGCACGCAAGAGGCTCAAGTTAATGTTTTGCCTGAGCGAAGGAAGCTAATATGTGTAAGGTTGGAGAAAAAACGCAGTGCATCAATCTGGAGAATAATTTCTCTCACCTTCATGCCCAAGACCCCTTATAAATGGAGAGGACAGATCCCTTACGGTAGACAGATGTGGTTTAGCCTAGTTAAGGCTCCGTCCCTTCCCTCCTTCCGTTCATTGAATTAATCCATGAAGCAGCGAATAAGAGGATAGCCCAGAAAAAACAAGCTCTTTTTTTGACACGCTAATCCAGTGAAGGAAACTGTCTCACGCAATCTCACACGTCCGCGTATTAATAAATATAAAAGCACTCTGACGCCTTCTACAATCTCCAAAGCATCTTCCCGCATGCTCAATTCCTGACTTGCTTCAAGGAAGCGCAAATCAGAGGCATAATGAGTGAATGTGACTCGGCACAAGAAATCATAATTTAATTACTTCGTCACCCATCCTTATCATCATCTCCTACATATGAATAATTCTAGTTTCTAGTCCCGTCCCACATGTGAGCATTTCCAAATGCGAAACTTGAGCTGAAAGGAAAGGCAGGTTGCAAAGTGAATGTGAAGAAAAATCAGACACGCCGCTCACATCACACTTTTAATGGTAAAACCTGATTCGACGGTAAAAGTATGAAAAAGATTTACATATATCACAGAGAGAGATTGAGGCACTCACATGCTTACTGCATGGAAGCCTACTTTGCTATTTTCTCTCCCTTCAAATATGGGACTCATTTCCCTTTACATTTTACAAGTCTTGGGCTGCTCAAGAAAATTGAACACACGTCACTTTTAAATCGGCATAAAAGAACATCAGCGCTCAAGTAGTGTGAGTGTGTGTACGGGCATGAGTATAATGGCAAAAGCTCTTAAGAAGACATTCTCATGAGCGGCGTGCTCAAGACGCGGTGGAGGATCTATCATGATCATAATATTCACCAAAACTTCAATATTAAGTGTTTTCATTCCCAGGATTTTAATATCGTAAGCAAGACCTGCGAAATAATGGGACAACTTATTGTACATTCCCTATTAGAGCCAAACACGGTTCCAGCCACAGAGTTCCAGCGATGCCAAGATGACTGCTGAGTCTCGACCCCTGAATGACCCGACCAAAATCCATTTTCCCGACGCCATCCATGCCTAATTCCTATGCAATCCTTCAATCCTTCCAAATTTCCATATGGTACCCATATTCTCCAGTACTTGGACCGAAAGGGTCTGAAGACTGGAGGAGTGAGTGCTTTTCTGAATCCTGCCTTCATGGGAAAACTTGAGAAGACGAAAAGGATGAGAACAACTATCAATTATGAATCGATATTATTACTTAAAAAGGAAACGAACCCTTGGCTTGAGCTTCGGCTGGGCCTAGGAACCCTCCAAAAAACGTGTACTTAAACACACGAGGAGGGAATAGACGGAGAAAAAAAGAAGTTAATCGTGCTCGAGCACATGTGAAGTGTTGGACACATGCAATCCCTAATCCAACATGAGCCAGCAATGTATGAAAACTGTTCCCTATCATCATCTGTGCTGGACAAGACAAGTCCAGCTAGACTTTGGAGCACTTAATAGGTGGGTATGATGGGTGAAGTGAAAATCATGTGTTTTCATGTCCTTAATCTCTCCTATTCCTTTGTCTCGTCCCAACATCAGAAATTATACCACAAATGCATAATACGCATAATAATACAATGGTTGGAAGGCGAATGGAGAATCATTAAATGCATAAAAAAGCCTCCTTCTTTCATCCCACGCATCAGGCCAACACAGCTTTTAGCAAACACAAGTCCAGGCACAAGTTGATGTTCAAAGTTGTCGAGTGAGAGAAGAGAAAAAAATCTTGAGACCTTTTAGTCCCATCCCAAGTCCTAAGCTGAACCTCTAAGCCCTAACCTTAACGTTTTTCGGGCATTTCAAAGCATCTCTTCTTCTTCTCTTCACAAAAATTGAGAATTAGGCCTAAATATGAAGCCAAAGAGGCCGAAAGGGAGAAACCATGAGTGAATAGCTGGTCTAAACCCCGTGAAAATTCTACATCTGCCTCGTCGTCGAGGTCGAGGGTCCTTGAGTCCCCTACGCACTTGAATGGAGTTGGGCATAAGCCGTTCTGAGCAGAATTGAAAAGGAGTACAAGGGTGTTTGTCAACTTTTTAAACGCTCTAATCATAATCATAATGGTCCCAAAGAAGAGATTTCTGAACCAACAATCAAGTCCATGCAGATAGACAACAAACAATCAAGTCCCTCATGTAATCCTCTCCGCGGAGGAGCTACAGACTCGAGCAGCCTCCCATAATATAGATACTAATCAATGATTCCTCTTGTTCACAAATGTGAATCATGACATAAGACGAATGTGTAGCAAGGGATGGAGGAGCGCTTGGCCAAGCGAAGATCTTATGCTTCGGCCTGTTATGCCAGCCCAAACTCATCCGCATTACCAACTAACTAACCAACAACAAAACCAAAGGAAAGCATTCATCATCATTAAGAAGAGGAAAAAAAAAGCTCAAACAAACTTTCATTTCTTCTTCTTTAAAAAGAATTTTTGGAAGTAGTTGGTCCCAGTTAATAATTGGCCTGAATTGTGAGAGATGGGCAGAGACAGGCAGAAAAAAGGGACTCAATAGAAGCTCAAGCTCTCGAGATGATCAGACTTAATTTCTTCATTTTCACCTCAGCATCACTAGGTACTCCACTGCCCATTAGCAGCGACCCAGGACTTAAGCCAAGTCTCACGGGCCACAAAAAGTGAATTCCGCCTCCTCCTGGAATCTCCTCACTTGGAATGGATTCACTTTTGAGAAGTTTGACAAGAGCTGTACTGGGATGAGGAGGCTTTGATTCGCCTTCTGATTAGCTCAGGCTTGAGCTGCTACGGACAAAGGCAAGCAAAAGCGACTAATCATCCTCTGTGCATTCCTTTGCAGCACAGTTTCATCATAAACTTGGATTGAAGAATTGGAAAAATTAAAAGTGAAAAGACAAGAGAGGAGGTGGACGTGGACGGAGGGCTTATCACAAATAGTCCCATTCACCACCTCAATCCCAATAATTAAATCTATACTTAATCTTAATCCTTGCACTCCCATTTCCCTTCATTGAGCTGGGCACGGAGCCCAGAGTGTATGTACATACAAATAGGCTACAGAGGCAGAACAGCCCAAACGAATTGAGAAAAGTTTGGTAATCTTAATGCCTGCCCAACATCACAACTACGAATAAAATACACAGAGCTGACTCAGTTGGCCAGCCAGGAAGGCTATGGTGAGGAATGTGGAAACACGATGAAGGGTACACGTATGTGTAGAGGTTCCTAGGCTATCTCGGTTGGCCAACTGGCTGTGTGGAGCTCTGTATAGGAAAAATAAGGTTATAGGCAGTTAGTTGTTAAATGACAGGATGACACGCAATGACTCTGCCCGGTCTCTCTTTATCTCAATCATCAAATCAGAAGAACAAACTCCGTTTCTCTTATTAGTCGACAATTGTAGGCTCAGGCCCTGAACAAGTCCCAGTTCTTAATTTCTCTGCCGAGAAAATGCAGGTGGTGAGCCTGAATCCAATTTTTACTTTTTCAAATGACAAAGAATTCCAAGCAAACCGAGGCTTGTTCATTCCCCCAACGCTTATGACCAGGTCCCAAGTAGGATTGCTCATGTTGAGGTCGGGAAAACATGGAACGAGGGACATACCTCTTGGCTTCTTAATGACTCAACCGACCCAAACCTCCTGCCTACCTCCTCAATCGCCTTTCAAACTGAGGAAAACACGTCTGTCCAAGAAGACGCAGATGGTCTTTTAGCAGCCGAGTCCTTCAGACGAAAGATAAAAGGAGCCGGACTCCGTTTTAAACTACTTCCATCATTACAATTACTATCTTGAGCACGGATCTTAATTTCCACGTTTAACGACAATTCATTAACCTCACGTCACCCAAACCTCCTCCTTCTGTCCTGCCACTCTGATTTCATCAAGTCTTATTATTTACATGATGGACTATGCCTATCCAGTCCATACTCTATTTAAACCACATGTTTTTATTTAATTTTTGAATGCTGCTCAAGCGGCAGTTGGCCGGTTGGGTTTATGAAATATACACGGAATGTCAATCTGTGGCAAGCCAGACTCTGAGTTTGGATTGGGAGGAATTGATGTAAGTAAATCAATTTGAGGAATATGCATTCACTTTCTTTCCGATCCATAAATAACTCTGGTTAGCAGTAAGTAAATAAGTAAGGATCGTAGAATGATTATGTTGATCCGTACTAACCGTAGGAGCGCCATAATGAGTCCCAACCCAAATACATAATCCCAACCTGACATTCCTTTGGCCATCCCTTTCCCTTGTGCCAAGCAGAGCCCACTTGACTCACGTCTAAATCTCCACCCACATATGACTTATGACAGGGAGGACGTGTCTCGGTGGTTGTCACATGGTCCTTGGGTCCTTCAAGTCCTGCCACTCAGTTCTCTCTCTCGTCCTGCCCCAACCTTAGCCCCAATAATCCAACTCCCCTGTTATTTGACCCCACAACTACGAACGAGCCATCTCAATCCCTGGAAACTTCTCCCGTGTCACATTTCAGCCCATCTCTCTTTCCCCAACAACTCAAGTCATCTTCATCATCCTCATCCTTAAGTATCTCTTCATCCGCTGCAATAAGTCACCCTCCGCTCCAAGCCTTCCCTTCAGCCTTTATGAGCCTTGACTCCGTCCGTCTAATCAGCCCAATACTAACTGGATCCCTGGCTCAGTGTCTAGTAGTACTCGGCTTTTTTATTCACGCTCGCTCCTCCTGCCTTCATGCTTTGATCCCTCCAATTTGCATGCTACGAATTGAATTATCATCCTTGGCAGGGCTTGGGAGTCCAGTGGGTAACTAGGTGTGGAGATTGGAATGCTTTGGGCTGTGTGCTGATAAGAAAGAACGGACCAGGCCTCCTTGAGACTCACACTTAAGAGCTCCTTAATTACCCGAGACGCAGAGTTATTTCCAGAGACAGACATGACATTTCCCTTATCCCTCACCTTGCCAACTTATACTCACAATACGGAGCTGCCCACAGTCGTGGCGATTAAGGACAAGACTTGTGAACTGCACTTGTGACATTTCTCCCATCCGCTTCGCATTGGAAGGCGTGAATATAAATACGGGACACATGGGTGGCCGTTCTTCACCTTTCCTCCTAATGGCTAACCAACTCATTGCAGACAAAAGCTGTGCATTACGAGTGCTATTTAGGCACGTTGGATTATTTCATTTTGGAGCCGAGGAGGCGGGTTTGCGGGTTTGCGTGTATGTACTGTATTTTCGTGTCAAAAAAGAGTGTGAAAGCATGTGGAATTCTATCCATTTTTGGAGAAAAGGGTTCAAAAAGGCAGACTGCTCTTTTCAAAGGCTCTTTGCATCCTTCGCTTGGGTAAAGCAAGGAAGGTGCAAGACAAACAAATAGTGCAAGGCAGGACTGATGTGTGGAGGAAGGTGGGTCTTATTATTATTAAGTTGGTCAGAAGGAGACGAGGCTAAATGCCACAGTATCTCTCTCAGATGGAGAAAAATGAAAATTACATTCTGCTCTATCAAGCGAGTTGGTGTGAAGGGAAAAGGAGCGTTTCTCAAACGCTTTTGACAGGTAATTGCCATTGGGGGTTCAAAATGAAGAAGACGAGAGGATATAAAAAATACAAGAATTCGATACTTCCATTCCTTCCCGTCTCTTTTGTCCAGCCGTCCATATTTGTTCCATTGAGAAACAAGAAAGAACAGCTTCAAGAGGTAAATAATAAAAACGGAAATTTCTACCAAGGCTAAGTCATCCATGCTAACTTGCCTTGGTTGGTTTCCTTAAAACAGAATCGGAGGGCCAGAGTAAGACACGGAAATGTCTGGAATTAATTTTCAAATTGTTTGCATGGAAAGTGTTGCTGGTGCCAGGTCCGGATTTCATTTTATTGGAAGTAATCCCGTTTATTTGAGGAAACGCAAGAGGCGGTTATATTTATACCACCCTGCAGGTCGGACAAGAATGAAAATTGAAATTGAGATCCATTCCCACTCCTCCTATTGACATTTTTGACATTTCCTCCTTGTGGAACGAGAGCAGCGAGAGACGACTTGAACGGGAATTTAGAGGAAATGTAAATGGCAAGCCAGCGGTTCCTCCCCAATCCACGGATTTACTCTTGAGGACAATTTTCTTTTGAGATATTTGACAAGAAATTAGGGATTTTTCCAAGGGGCGGGTCCCTGGACGGAAAGGAATAATATGAATGATATTGCCACTCGAGGAGCAGAACGGAGAATAGGAACCTCTTGTAAGAACTGAGTCCTGATTTCACTCTCCATTGTGTCTCCTAGGCTCTGGACTGAGTCGAGGTAAAAGGAGCTGGACTTGCCTGGCCTTAGCTCAGACCTCGCATTTGAATCCCGTAAAGGCCGAGCAGGTACAGGTAAGCCTGGGTTGGCCAAACGCAAACCCAACAAGCAGGCTATTATATTCTCAACATCCACACACATCCACACACAATGCACCAAACACAAGTCCAAGTCTATTCAAGTGGGCCTGGCTTAAAAGTTGGACAGGGAAACATAAATCAAGTCAAAGAATGAAGAAGAAGAAAAAAATTACAAGAGAGGGTATAGTTGTAATTTTTTTCTATTCTCTGTACAGGCCACTTCTTTGCTCAATAGAATAGAGGCCAGAGCAAAAAGAGGTACAAAATCGTGCACAGCAGGAAGCCTTTTTTTGAAAATTAGAAATAATTGCTCCACTCGAAAGATTTTTACTTTTTCCCGATCAGGACGAACTCCTCAGCATATAATATTGGCATGGGAAGAGAAACGGGGTCGAAAGCACAGAGTGGCTCAGAGCTAGTGTTACCTTGGGAACTGGGCTTCCCGCATTACTCTCCTACGTTCTTCACTCTGACTCGGGACTAGGCATATGTCAAGTGCAGTTCGGAATTCCTTCCTTGCCCTGCAGACGCAATCCGAGTCAGTGACGAGGCATGTGAGCCTAGCTGTTCATCCCCAGAGCTGACAATGAGGGAAATAGCATGACCCCATCTTCGCCCCAGTCTTCGGAATGTCCTTTCCTGAGTGACACTCGCTTTTCATTCTGTTCTGACTCAAGGGCCTCCTTGAGTGGAATGAGCAGAGAATGGCTCATTGATGAACCGAACCCATCAATTCTTCTCAACCATATCTCCCTTCATCATTAAGATTCGTCTTCAACTCGGCCCTTAGTCCCGTTCCGTTGGAGCCCAAGCATTCTGACTCTAAATGTCATGCCACCAAGGAACCATTACCTCATTCATCTCATCGATTAAATCAAAATATCCCTTCTATCATCCACCTATCTCCTCCAAGCCAACCCACCAGCTATCACTCACATTTCTTCTGATATGGAAAATGATATGCGAGAAAGATATTAGATTCCAGTTAGGAGGACTCGGAGGGAAAAACAACTTTTTTCCCTACCTGATAAATGTGACAAGAAGTCAGAAGTTAACCTTTAGCTGGATGTGGACTGGGACTATCAGGCGGATTGATCAGTAATTCTGGGATTAAATGGAAATGAAATAGAAATGAGCTGGCTTGTCTTGAGAGGCGGAGTGGACACGAAGGGCAGAAGTGGAGCAGAGGGAACTGCAGTGCAGATCCCGTCCTGTGGCGTGTGTGTCGTCTGATCTGGATGATGGGTGACATGAGAGAGTCAAAGAGGAGACGACGGAGCTTGATTAACTCCAGTCCGTCAACGAACGAGTAAATAAATAATATCAAAGCATGGACGGACACTGGCCTCGTCTCCACTCTCTCTCACAGCCCGTGTCCACAAAGTAAAACAACAAAAAAAGGGCTGATGAATAATTTTTGATCCAGAACAAGTTTCCTTTCCCTGGGAGACACACAAGGGCCTCTGATATTATGAATGATTACATTAGCTCTGTCCCAACTCATGTCTGCCTTGTTTTAGAAATGAGTCGTGTCAACAGAGTGACACGACCCGACAGAACCACACGCTGACGAACTGACGACGACTCTACGGTTTCCTCAAAAATTTCATTTTCTCTTCTCACTCAACAAAAGGTGAGTGTAAATTAACAGAGGAACCCAGGCCTTTGTCTCGCAAAGCGGAGGTCTGGAACTCCATCCGACACTACTGCATGAAACAGAAACCTGGATTGGTCTCGACGCTCGTTATTCGATAGAGCGACCTTTGTATGCATCGATCCAAAATTAGGCGGAGACATAACACGCAGTCTGTGTACCTACTGTGCTGCTCAGAGTAATTTGGCCAGGAATTCCAATTAATAATATAAAACTTGATTCCTTATTCGCTTGGCTGATGTGAAGCACTAGAAGCACTGGCCATCTCCCTCTGAGCAGCTCCACCCCTCTCATTGGAGTGGATTAATAAAATCATAACTGGAGTCGATCCATGAGCTCCAGCTCCAGCCAAGTGATGATTGACCGCTCAACCGTTCATTCAGACTCTCGTCGCCATTAACCTCAAACCTCTCACATGTCATTCTCACCACGGAGACTCATGTAATATGAACGATGTACAAGAGAGCGATCCGCAGCAAAGGGAGTTGGCCAGCAATTTCAATTACAGATAGGCATGGGAACAGAACCTACATCATGACTCGAGTAAGCTTTCCCGTACGCTCCCCCAGTTAAATACGGCAAGTCTAATTCTGAGGTGTTCGTCCTAGGCTAAGCGGTTGGGTTTCCCAGCTCAGCCTAAGCCGCTCTGTACAGTGCAGTACACCTCAGCATGTACTATGTGTGTATGCGTTTCATATTAGAGTGAAGGCAGAGAGAAACTTAGTTAATAAAGTACAGGGCACCGAGAGCAGAAGTGGAGGAATTTAAAGCTGAAGATCATAGCAGAAACCTTGTGCTGGGCTTTTTCTCATTCCTCACTCGCTTAGTATTCTGACTCATCTCTGATCCTCATTTTTCAAATCCGTAAATGACAAAAGTATGATTGAAAACCAAAAAACGAGCTCAGTCGAACCACTTAATTTTTTCCTTTCCTCCGCTCTCAACGCCTTTTCACGCATCTTTCACAAAATAAAGTCAGTTTAACCTTTTAGCACAAAACAAGAAAAATTGCATAAACACAATAAATATTTTAACTCCTTGTTTGTTGCTGAGTAGCGAGCCAGCAGTGGAGAGGAGAAAAAAATGAAGGCGCAATTTTCATCATGCCATGCAGTATGCAGTGGAGGTAAGGGAGTACACAGTGCTTGGAACGACTAGGCCTGACATGAAATAGGAGGTAGGTGTGAACTTGTTCGGGCTTTCCATACCAATTTTTTTTTGCAAGTAACAAGTACTATAGAAATTAGAACCGGGGCTGGAGGATTTGAGAAAAAATACAACAGGAAGGAATAAGTAATAACCAATGAGGGCTAGTTAATTATTAATTGCTGTACTTTGGTCGATAGAGCCTCCGGAAGAGCCATAAACATTCAACACCTTCTCTCATGTCATGTCAGGCTGGATGAGAATTAAAAATTTGAGACACCGAGCTCATTAGCCTCTCAGCCTACGTCTCCTTTTCAAAGTTCCAATGTGACTCTGTAGGGAGAAATACAGAGCGACTCCGCACGTGGACTGCCCAAAACGCACTGCTTGCAAAATGCATTGGTTGAGCTATGCTTACTAATGTCTGTCCATAATGCCAATGGAGAGTCAACTCCTTCTGAGCGCCTCTGCATTCATGCAGACTAGAAATCAATTCGAATGTTCTGTTAAGGGCGGTGAATTATTCCATTCTGTCTTGTAGACAAAGCTGTAGTTCCCAGTTGTTTCCACTCCTTTTTGCTTAGATGAAGCTGGTCCAGAGCAAGAGAGAGAGAGAGGGATGTGTTATTGGAGAGGCCTAGTTAGTCGGGACTAATCCGGCACAAGAAGAAGATGAAGGCACTCAAGGTGCGAATACCACTGCACACTCAAGCTTCATTATATTCTTTCTCAAGAAGATGAAAAGGTAATAACCCTTGAGGGAATCTTCTCTTTCTTCGTCCTTTTATTTCCATGAATTCATTCGTCATTCCGGCCCGAGTCTCTTCTCTGCATCTTAGCCTGCCTCTTTAGCCATAAGTTACTGAGTTGGATGGCTCTGAAGTGGAATGGATCAGGCATAATACTCGGCAGTCGGCATATACGAATAAACAGGCTGTACGACAAGATGAAGCAGAAAATACAAACCCTGTCGTAGACATCAATAAGTACCCGTATTCTTCCTATTTAGTTGGAATGATTCTCAATACTTAGCTAAACTAAAGGAAATATTCAGAATAATTTTCACCTCGACTGCTTCAAAATTTGTCCACCGGTTACCTGGACATGGATGTATTTATATTCACCGATCCGAATATTGGCCAGCTTCTGCTCATAAAGGCCTAGCTTCTGCTCATAAAGGCCTAGCTTCTGATATATGTAGAAATGGGAAGTTAGGTCTTATTGGTAAGCTTGATGGCTAGTCAACTCGCCCTAAGTAGCTCCAGATAATCTATGAAATTACGACATGGCCGAAGCTCATATCTGAGATTGTAGAGGATAAAAAGTGGGAAACATGCCTATTCATGTTTGGAGTATGATGTTGTATACTGTAAATTATGTACATCTCTTCATCTCTCGTACCTTCCCATTTGGGATCTGAGGAAGAATGATGGTTGGGGAAAAAACGGAAAAGCTCTCGTAATAATAAGTACTACACCTTTCCAGAGACATGCTTCTAATCCCGTCTAATTCCTCCCCACCTTCGCCCCATATCCCCAATTCCCCTATTCCTATATCCATCACATGTGAGAGCAACATCTCTATTCTAGCTTATCATATAATGTCTATTTCCTTGGATCTTCACAATTGTACAAGTATAATTGCCCAAACTCCCTCCTAATCCAGCCTGCAAGAAGAGTATCAGCATAATTTGATATGGAGATTCTTAAGATTTAAGATTGTGATCCCACAAAACTAGGCAATCGCCTATAATCCGGAAAAGATGACATGAAGCCCCAGACTTATCCACATACCAAAATAGGCTTCTCTCATTCACAGATCATAAATATTTGAGAAGAGAGCGTCATGGAGCCTCAAGAAAGAAACGCCAAGCAATTCAATCCTCGTGTCACATGGCATTCTCCATTTTTTTGAGGATGACTTGATTACTTTCTACTTGTGTTCGTCTTCTGTCTGTCACCGTCAGTCTGAGGACCCCCTGGACCTTCGGTCCAAAGGCTTTTCTGGTGAGACGTTCGTTTGGGCAAACTGGGTTCCAGGACGAGTTCTCAATGGGAGACATATGAGGAAGAACAAAAAGCTTTTATTTCCTTAATCCCTCAAGAATGTCAGGAGGGAAGGGAGAGTGAGTTCCAAAGGTTTGGGACAGACATGAGAGTCCATAAAAATCGATCAGAACACCTAGGTTACCTGCCTTCCCACTCCCTTCCCACTGCCTTCCCTATCGACTCTCTTCACGCAGCCTTGCTTTTCTCAGCCTTCCACAATTTAATATCACAGATTGCTAGTCGGACCAAGAATTAGGCCAAAAAATCTAGCTGTAAGCAGGAAATCCTAATTTTATAAATATCCTCTACTTCCAGTGCTGCTCACAACCAATTTCCAGGCATCTGAATAACATCAATTCCCAATTGCTAGCCGGACAATTCGGATTTCCTAATATATGTTTGTTAGACCTAAGGGTTCCTGAAGTTCGTGCCAGTGTGATACTGAGGGGCGCTTAGCTCTAGTGGAAACATTCTAGGCAGAGAGAGCCCAAGTCTCCTACTTACTCTAATGCTCTTAAAACAACAACAAAGTCTGTCCAGTCCATTAACAAATCCATAAGTTTTTCTCTCGCCCCTCCAACACAAATACTTAAAAGCCCAGTGCTCGGCGCGACAGCAGTCCTTCACTCCGGCTTGGCCAAATAAAGGAAGGTCTGCGAGTGGACGAGGCCGGAGCTTTAACTGGGGAAAAGGTGTCAAATGAACTCGCACACATTACTCAACACAACCGTTCGAGTCTCTCCAAGACGTTTGAGTTGTTTGGTTTATTTTTCTAGCGCGGACTGAGGTAGTCACTTCGCCCTAGAGCCTCCAATCCTCCATTATCATAACAATAATAATAAAAATAAGCATGTAGGCAGTTTCAATGGTTCAAGTACCGAAAAGACCGTAATCATAGCAGCCTTTGACTGAATGGAGGAACAGGTTGGTGGTGGCTGGGCTCGGGATCTTCTGGTGACCAAAGTACACAAAGGATTGTCCCTGTACATAATTTATTTTCGACTTTTACTTCCCAACCCCAACTCCTCACACTAGTACCCGAATTACGTCTCTTCTAAATGTTTAAGCAAACGTTAATCCAAGGTAAACTCTTGCGCCCTGGCCTATATCCATTAGTCTACGCCTACCAACTCTACAAAGAGAAGCACAGGTAAACTGAGTGCCAGGCTAAATCTGTCCATATGGGCTTGACGCCACTAGGATTAAAATAGCATTCTTCTCATACCGATAATACGGCTTAGTTTGAAAACATTAAGCTGGGAATTAAATCCTTGAGATAATTAGAGATTGGAGCTGGTGGAAAGGTACGTAGGTAAGCACAAGTGTACACAAGCTCAAAATCAACAGCTGAACGTTTATGCGGCTCTGCTCTGGGTAGATTCAGATTCTGTTGGCATTAGCACATTAATACGTTTATACATTTTCCAAACTATTTCGAGTGCTTCAAATGGATTTAGCATAGATTTGGGCTGGTTCACTGTAGCACCTAAAATATTGCCTAATTTGAAATAGGTAAGTAAGTATCGCATACATGAAGTAAACTAAACACAAATCACTCTTGAATTCTTTAAATATGACCTGCTTGTTACCTGTCAAGTCCAAGATTGGAAAGCGAGTAAAAAAATAGTGTAAATAATAACTTGACTGGTCAGTCGGACATTGTCACCTAAAGCTAGACCAACCGTTATAATTTATATTGTAACGCCATATGCTCAATTGACACTTGGCTCAATTGACTGCCTCCAGCTCTTCATGTGTTCGGCACATTGGCTCAGATTGTTTATGCATTCAATACTTCACTCAGATGCTTCAAATGTCAAGCAGCTCATCCGGCCACCCTCTTTACTTCTACTAGCAACAACTCGGCGGATATATTCATGAATAAGCTCTTGAAGTGTGAATGAACGTAATGGTTGTGACTTACATGGGATTGGAGGTGTTCCAATGAACATTGTACACTTTACTACTAACACACATGGTACATAGGACAAGGGTATAGGCGAGGACTAGAAAGACGGACTTGGTACTCAGGACGTTCGACGAGTAGGAGGACTTGCTGATAAAGTACTTGGAGAGTCGGGATGACCCCGCCGTCCATTGGCTCCGTGAGGTCATGAGGCTGGAGGTTCTGAGGGGAAAGGGGAACTCTGGACTCTCCATGGCTTCTTCTTGGGTCACACGGCTCTTCATGGAGGGTGACATCCGGGACAGGCCCAAGACTCAGCTGGGCAACACAACACGCACTCAATGTAAACTCAAAAATCCCAACTGTGAGCAGCCTCAGTCCGAACCCATTCTGGACACAAAGCAACTAGCAACTGCTGTCAGCAAGATAGGCTGGCATGTCATTGCACGGGAACCTTGGTGTGAAATGATAAGAGCTCTTCTGATAAGCTATGTCCACGAGATGAATGTTCAAGTCCAACGCTGGGACAGACCATGTGTACATGCAATAAAAGAGTCTCAAATCTGGAATGAAATATAAAATTGAGTTTCTCTAATTGAAAGTAGAGCGGGTTGCGGGGCTAAGCTGGTTCCTTTGCAAAGGCTTTTGGCTTCCAGCTACACGTCTAGCTCCTATTCCTCCTGAGCTGAGTGCATTTGAGCTTATGCCTTTGACTCATCCTCTGTCATCTCTCCGTCCGTCTGATCAAGCAGAAGATGAAAGGAGCTCAGACAAACTTGTTGCTTCCTTCCTCCACTGAGGGAAAAGCGGGGATTGGGATTGGACAGACAGGCGGGAGTTGTTCCACACACTTCCGTCCTCCACAACCCGGGAGCACAATAGAAGCCCAGTCCCAGTTCATCCAATACCTCGCTCAGCTCAAACTCTGTCACCAACAGAACTAATAAAGTTAAACCCAAAGTTAAAGTTCAGTTGGCCCCTTTTCGCCCACGTGTGTTCTACACTTCACTAATATTGGACAGTAGGTGCTGGAAATGAGAATCAGATCCACTGCCTATGAGTTTGGCGCTGAAATATTGGCAAAACGGCGGATTTGGGGTAATAGAATACTTGTACTTGTAAGTAAATGGTACTTGGTTTGCGTGTGAAGGAACAACCGCACAGTCAATCCTCTCGCTTGGAGAGTCTTTCACAAACTGACTTAGCTTTGCTTACAACAATAGACAAGGGAATGCAGAAGACGAGGGGTTGAAGAACTAGCCCCTCATTCCATTCCATTACACTCATCCTATGCTCTAGCATTATGGAATGCTCTGTGCATCTGTACCTAAGAAATAAGTCCCTCAGGTCCTCTGGAGGAGAAGTCTCCCTGCCCTCAAGGCTCCTCTGTGGTTTCTTTTCTGAGGGCCTGGCCCTTCGTCAGTAAAGATCATCTGGGACTTTAATTAAATGACTGGGTACTTTTCATTGGTAATAATTAAAATAAGTAGGGGGAAGACTGAGCTTGGGATTCTTGTACAAATCACAGGGTTTTCGTCTCAGGGGTTCCCTGGCTTAGCCACCAGGCTCCAGCCGAAGAGGATGAGACGAAGCACACAAGGCCTTAAGTTCTGTGCCTTAATTGGGTTATCGGTATTGGAATTACACTCCTAATTTGATTAAGGGATTCCAATTAAATGAGGGTCGGGGGTCGGGTGATTTGCCCGTGTCTACAGCCTATTTGTAGCATGAGGTTCCCACGGTATTATGGGGATGATAGCTGGGTTTGGGTATTTTAAGATAATGAGTTAACATGAGATAGTTATCCTATATCTCCCTTCATGCACTCCATCCATAGTGAAGCCCTCAGCTCGGACTCTTGACTTTTGCTGCAATAGCTTCAGCAACGGTTGGGAATTATGCGAGAGTTGACGAGGCTTAAGTTTTTAATTAAGTAATAGGCAAATTACATACTTACTATTTTATAAGTAATTAAAATACTAATCCTGCATTTAGGAGGCTTACTGTACTCTGTGCATGTCTACGCTGAAATGCACGTATCTCCTGATGAAAGTAATTAAAAGTTAACCTGAAGAAGAGGTTGAGCCAAAGCCGGATTTCAACTCATTGACGGTAAGTACGCCTCGAGTGCTGTTTCAAATAATTATTGATAAAGTATTGGGAAGTTCTAAAACTAGTTTTGCTCATTAGAAGACTATGGACTGATCAAGTCCGTTTTTGAGTAAAATGAAGAAAGTGGAGATATGATATCTCGGAACCTGCGATCACCATTCCAATTAAAACTCAATATTTCGTAGTTCACATGTCCAATTAAAATCCGTTCTAATGTCGTGTAGCCAGCAGAATTCCCTCTCACCCTTCTTGCCTGTGAATCTGAATTTAATTTCAAGTTCATACAGACAAGTCCGCATCTCTATCTCTCAGCCAGGCTGACCAGACTACAGTTTATAATGCAGAATGCTCTTTCTCAGGCTTGCATGCAGCTTGGAATTTAGGAGTGTTGAAGAACCCTCAGAAAAATGCCTCGAGTCAATCAGATGGAAGAAACCTTTTCCTTCTCCTGTTTCCTATGTACTATGCATGTAAGATCCAAGTTTTATGAGCAGAGGTTTTTCGTATTCCTTCCCCAGAAATACAACGGGAATGGGAGCCCTCGTCTGGGAGATACAGGCACAAGGCAAACGTACCAGGCCCGTTTTTTGGACGACGGGAAGTGATTCCTTCGCCAAACGCGTAGGCTGTATTCATTTCTTAATCAATTTGTATAATTAGCTGCAATTTGACTATTGATTTGGGACGGTTTGGAATTTTTTTGTGAAATGGAATCTTTAGTACTAGCCAGGCTTTCAGTGATTTACTAATAAAGGAACTATGTAGGTTTCTCCCATGTATGAATTTAATTGGACAGTTGATTAGGTATTCCGTCTCAGCCTCAGCCATTCTACTAAATACTTGATCTGCCATATCCGTCGTAACGTAACTGCATTTACGCCCTGTTCCAAAGAGAAGTGTGTAAATTGCCCGTTTGTTTGGTGTGAGACTATGTAGTGGAGAGGCTGGATGACGGAGTTGGAACGTTTAGCATACCTGCATAATCCTGGCTTGTCTCTCGAGGAAGAGGTGTTGGTCGGAGGCTGAATAACTAGTTGGGCTCCAATTGATTTATAATTATTGGAAGGAAGACCAAGGAACTTTTCTGAGGTTTGGAAGACGGATTGAGTGAGAATGATTGTGATGATAATGGATGCGAGGCTTCTGTTCTTATTAGTATCATTCCGCTTATTCCTTCTTGTCCTCATTTTTCCCATTTCGCCTTTCACCAGCTCCATCGCTCTTCTTTCCCCACATCACACATAGGGGTGGATTGAAGAACAAAATGACAATATTCAATTTGTATTTGTTTCTTATGTAGTTTTTTTCGCTGAATCCGTTGGTGCAATCAGATTTTGATAAAAGTTGACCGTTATCCGATAAATCCGAAAAAACCGAATTTTCGGATCCGAAAAATTTTATG
>JAQFXY010000067.1:0-71459 GCA_034693865.1 Ceratophysella sigillata
GCACCATCTGGTACAAATTTGTTTGGAAACTCGGAAAAGAAAGAAGAAACAAAGCCTGCATCTGCTACACCCACGGGATTATTCGGTAATGCACCACCTAATTCATCTGGATTATTCGGCAATACGCCATCAAATGCAGGTATTTTTACAAACATGGAAAAGGAAGAAGAGGCGAAACCAGCTACAGGACTATTTAACTCAACACCGGCAACCACCGGATTATTCGGACAATCTGATAAAAAGGATGAACCTAAACCAGCCACATCAACTGGATTATTTAACTCAACACCGGCAACCACCGGATTATTTGGACAATCTGATAAAAAGGAAGATTCGAATACGGCTACAGCCATTATTAAAACAGATGTGGGAATATCTGAAGATGTAAAGGGTAAGAGATTAGAGGACTTGATTTCTAAATGGAATGGTCAATTTGAAGACCATGTGGATGTTTTCACTCAACAGGCATTGGAAATACGTGAACGGGATATCGAGCTTATTGACGCGGCAGAACAAATTGAAAAATTATTTAAATTAGTAGAATTATGCCAATCAGAACAAGATGACATGAACAAAAACATACAATTCATCGAATCGCATCAAAAAGTATCCTTATTATTACATAATCTTATATTAACAATCATCTAAGTACCTAATGGTATACTAACTCAAAACTAAAATTATGTTGCACTAATAGGAAGTAGATCAAGAATTGGCGATCATTGAAAAGAGACTCGTAAGTCAAAATGATCTTGGGAATCGTGATAGGTACGAGATGCACACCTTGTCCCAGGAATTGAGTAAACAAATGGACCTGATGATCAATGATATCTCTCACCTTAAAAAGGATATCAACCAGAGTATTAAACACACGCAGCTGCCTCCAACCAACGTACGTACCTTATGTTTCCTTTCCTTTGTTAATTATCCAATCACATGCACACATAACATCTACAATTTATTTACTAACCATATTTTTTTTAACCCCATCTTTATTCCATGCATTCTAAATATAATTAGTTCACTGAAATCGTATCCCTATTAAACAATCAAATGGGCCAACTTAAATCGATCGATGAAAAAATTAATAACTTAGAAATACAGCTAGCACAGATTAAAATTTAAATATAGCCATTAAAATAAAATAGTGTATTATGTTGTACATTTCTTGCATTTATCACCTTTTGTTTTGTAAACACCCTGCGTTGTTAAAAGAAGATCTCTTTGAGCTTAGACATTGTATCTTCAGGTGAAGTTACAGTGGCGCCTATAACAAGTGGAGAACTAAAAATCTCGTGATCGTTTCCGCCAGGCATGGTCTTGTCTCCAAAAAAGTATATTTTATCATAGTGTTCATTTTCGACGAATTGGAGACAGTACCTCTTATCACTACCGGCCATAAACACGTCAAAACTTATCTGTCCGCCAATCGAATAACAAAGCCCGTTGTTGGGAAATTTAGCTTTGATTGCATCGATCATCTTTTCTCTAATGTGAAGCTGTTTGTCGAGGGCATCAAATTCAAGTCTTTCCTTAAGCGAGCAGTTTCTGCCAATAGGTGAAACATTAAACATCCCCTTTCTGAACTCAATAAATGTACCTCTCTTAATCGGAATATCGAGATCTGCAATGTAATGCAGACAGTAATTGACTATTTCCTGGTATCTTTTCTCGCCCAATTGATCGATAAAACACCCCGTATGGATCAGTTCGCCAAATTTATAGGCTACAAGTCCATTTTCACTGAACACATAATCGAACTCTGACTCAATAGAGGCGCCCCCTAGCTGCTCCTTAATCTTTTCATAATCTGACCCGCCTACGACTCCAATAGTCACCTTTTTCTTTAGCAATCCCAACAGATCCTTCATATCTTGTTTTATTGACTAATTTAAAAATAGTTACAGTATGAATTGATTAGGCAGATATGGCTAGTCGGCGAGGCAACATTGGTTGGTACATCTATTTCCAACAAATTATATATAAAAAATAATATCTGCATACCTGTCTTGATGCCGTCAATGTTCCATCCACATCGAATAATACCAATGTATTTTCTCTCTTCACTTGATCAAACATATTCTAATTTTTAACCCCAGAAATAAAAATAAAACATATTATTTAACGAATTAATGTGTTGCCCAATTTCTAACTATGACACATACAATTCCGCTTATTGTTACAATTAAATGTAATTTATTTTACAAGAAGGTGTATGTGAATGTTTACATTTTAGCTGGTGGAGGAAGGTGCTAGCAGGCAATATACACTATGTGTAGGGCGTGTCAAAATCAGGCGAGTACGGATTATTAGTGTTAAAGCGATTGATTTGCTGAGTCAATTCATACTTATCGAACTTATCTTTAGATCGGGGTAGTGGTAGGCGTCGTATGTTATTGGTGGGTTGAATGGTTGGCATTGGTGAGCCTGGGTGCTGTTGCTTTAACGGCTGTCTTGAATTGTTTGGGTAGAAATGCAATTTGGGTTGGCACGTGTATAATTGCTGACGCGTTGGCGGTAGTAATGGGGGAAGTTGGTTGTTTTCATGATCGCGCATCAATGTCTCCACTTGCTGCAATGTAGCTGTGTCATATACTGATACCTTAAGTTCGATCACTTTACTAGGGTCCATTTTATCCCTTAGTTTAAAATATTTGTAGTCTACGTCGTCATTATCAATGGTTTCTTTAATATTTTCTTTCTGTTTGTTTTTACGGTGCTGGTGTGCTTTTCCTACTTTATGGCCGTTATTACGTCTGGGAATGTAATATACTTGGTTGTCTTTCATATTAAACTTGACCTTTTTCTTTGCTAATTCGATTGGAAATCTAAGAAGGGACGTTTTACTGCTGTCTCTTAATGATTCACAATTATCGAACTTAGGCTCAGATATCGCTTTAGAGAAGTTCTTCTTACGTTTACGTTTGTTGTCCTTGCCCGATAATCCCTTTTCATAGTAGCTGATTAGATACATGTACTCGTCCTCTTGGTCCCCGTCAGTATCCGAAGCGCTCGATGATAAACACATGTCCCCGATATGAACTGAAAACTCTAGATTGCTCTCCGAATATTCTTTAATACATTCTTCGTTTATATACACCCCTTCCTCCATATCTTCCACCATCAAATTCCCGTCATTTATACATTGTGCTGTGCTGCTAACGGGATTGTCATTACACCGCTCACATCCTAAACACGTTTTTAACTCTATAATTACCGAGTCCTCTTCATCCCGGGCCCTATACGTCATCTTACAATCGATCCTATAATTTAATACTCTTGTCTTATACAATAAAACTATGGCACATCCAGTTTAAATTAACTTTTAGCTTGAAGTATTTTAGCTATATTAATTAGTTTAAATATCCAGGAAAATAAATTAATTTAATTGACAACACCATGAATAGATTGACCCGATCATTTTTTTATACAACTATTAAATACTCCCAAAGTAATTACGGATATATTCTTAATAAAGAGTGTTTATATATGAGCGGTTATTCGGGTTCACGGGCCTGTTTTGCGACTTCGGCAGATATAGTGAAAACAGTGTCAAAAAAGACGATTTCAGAACTAGGGTCACATGCGCGTAATCAGAGACCCAATGCTGCTGCTAGATCGCCGATAACTATTACGGATCGTGCAGCGGACCATATAAAGGATATACTAGCCAATGAACCGACGGCCAAAGCACTGCGTATCGGAACTACACGACGCGGCTGCAATGGTCTTTCATACACGCTAGATTACACGGACAAGGAGCCCTCAAAATTGGATGAAGTCGTGCAGGTCCACGGTGTTAAAATTATCATTGACCATAAATCACTCATGGTTATTTTAGGTACTCAAATGGACTACATCTCCGAAGACCTCAAAGAGGGGTTTGTCTTTAAAAATCCAAATGTATCACACTCATGTGCATGCGGTGAAAGCTTTACTGTAAATTAAAAAGCATATCTTATACACGGTTTAAATAAATAATCACCCCTTAAACTTCTTGTATTTTAATAGGTACTTATCAAGGCCAAGCATTTTTCACCTAGTAGTTATAAAAAAAATCATGTCATATCCTAATTATGAATTGTTTTTAATAACCTGCATCCACGGGCCAATTAAAGCAATATGGATATAATATTACTGATTCCACGAAACGTCATCGTGGTTCAATTATTCTTAGTCGGATGGGCCTGTTTTTTTTTGTTTTTTTTTAAAATTTTTATAAAATATAAATTCAAAAATGATGGCCTAACGATGATCTTTTGATCCACGCCTGAATTTTTTTTACTTCTTTTTTTAGTTAATGTTAATGCTCACATACCACTAATCTCCGAATATATTGTCATAAATTATTAGAACATTCATTATGGATAAAGCTGGAGTTAAATACGCAAGAGTCGAAAAAGTACTAGGAAGAACTGGAACACAAGGATCTGTAACCCAGGTTCGTGTCACTTTCTTGGACGAGAGCAATAGAAGCATTGTCAGAAACGTTAAAGGATCCGTAAGAGAGGGTGATCTACTTGCTCTTTTAGAGACCGAGCGTGAAGCCCGTCGTCTTAGATAATTATTTACACCAGCAATCAATTCTACAATTCAATGACCTTATAATTACCACCGCACATTGTGACGACCATATGGAGAAAGTATTGTAATAAATAATCAAATCAATTGAATAATTTGTGGTTAATATAAATTTATGGGTGTATTTTTTAAAATTAATATACTTGGCAAAGGTAGTAATCTATATTTAATCCGCCCGAACCACCATTTATTGCCCCGCTCGTTAGTTAATAAAATGAACAATAGCGATTCACACAGAACAATTAACAATCCGGAAACAGCGCAAGCGGATGCAGACACACTAGCCTACCTGCTTAAACAACACAATGAAAAAGTGATTAATAGGGATTCGTCGTCACTCGAATCGGCTCAAAATCATACTTGCACGCTTGATGCGTTTAGTCCTGCTGAAATCGACAGCAATGCGACATTCAAGTATGCGTTAATTAAAATTCAAGATATAAACTCATTAACGTCAAAGTATCTCGTGCGAGGAAACATCAATGCCAAGTTCCACGCCGATGCGGCTAAAAACACAGTCAACCAAATTTTGGCATCATCCAATATAACTGGTGAAATTCTAGGGGGCGGTCGAATCCAGCACGATTTGGACAATAAAACAATTAGAATATTTGGATTCAGCTACGGGTTCGGTAAACCAGACCACACCATCTCCGCAAATGCGTGCAAGGAAATATACCCTACCCATCACATCGAAGTGTCCGATGAAGGGTATTGAATAAATTAGTTAATATATTTGTTATTCGAAGTTAGTTTTATAAAAAGTAGTATTTACTTTCTGAAAGTGTATGTAACTGGTTCATTTATGAAGCTAGCCATTATATTTAATGAATCATATACAACCCACTATTAGTCTAAGGCACCATATATTGAGATAATCTTACTCATGTTAACTATCTGACAACCTTCATCCTTTATATCGTAATTTCGAAAATAAAAAATCAATCAACTTAGATGTCTACTTTTGGCAGTTATTTCAAAGTAACTACGTTTGGTGAGTCGCACGGAAAGAGTGTTGGGTGTGTAATAGATAACGCTCCTCCACGATTGGAGCTTTGTGAAGAAGACGTGAATAAACAGCTTAGACGAAGACGTCCTGGGCAGAGCGCTATCACAACGCCTAGAAATGAGAAGGATGCGGTGCATATTATGTCAGGCGTAGAAGATAATTTGACGTTGGGAGTCCCAATTATGATGATGGTGATGAATGAAGACCAGCGGCCACATGACTATAGTGACATGTCTAACCAGGTATACAGACCGTCCCATGCAGATTACACGTACAATGAAAAATACACTATCCATTCTAAATCAGGCGGGGGTAGATCAAGTGCCAGGGAAACTATTGGTCGAGTGTGTGGTGGCGTTGTCGCTGAGAAATGGGTGACTAACTACGTGAAAAGCACAAACCAACTGGACTTCTCAATTGTTGCATTTACTAGCAGTATTGGTCGTATACAACTGAATATTACCGAGTCATTGCTAGACACAGTTACTCGAAATGATGTCGACGCTCATATTACACGGTGTCCGGATACATCGACCCAATTAGAGATGGAAAAAGAGATTACAACGGCTTTGAAGGATCGAGACAGTATTGGCGGTACAGTGACATGCGTGATTAGAAATTGTCCAATTGGATTAGGCGAGCCTTGTTTTGATAAATTATCGTCTAAATTAGCACACGCCATGTTTAGTATCCCTGCTGTGAAAGGATTCGAAATTGGCTCTGGGTTTAGTTGCACCAAGATGCGGGGCTCGCTACATAATGATGTCTTTGACACTGTTGTTAATTTACCCAGCGGTAAAAAGCAATTCACTACAAAGACGAACTATTCAGGCGGCATACAAGGTGGATTATCTAACGGAATGCCAATCTACTTTAGTGTCGCGTTCAAGCCTGCCTCCACTATTGGACTGGCTCAAACAACAATGGACACGCTTGGAAACATGGTTGAATTAGAAGCTAAAGGCCGCCACGACCCAAGTGTCGTCCCACGCGCAGTCCCTATTGTCGAAAGCATGGCTGCCTTAGTCATCGCCGACCTCCTTATGGCACAACTAGCAAGACAATCCGCCACGTCTGCCAACACTCCTATACATAACATACAATAATTATATTAAAAAAGAGTCGTCCTAATATACCTTACTTGTGTATTTATTTATATTAATTGCGTATGTATATATATATATATATATAAAAAAATAACCCCGACATTTGATTACACATTAAGTATCCATTTCTACCTTTTATAATCTTTAATAATTCCTGAAGCGCCGCTATTTTTGCGGGAAGTTGCTGGCTTAGTTAACTTGATTACTTCTTGACGTATATTTTGGACACTATCGAATAGCAATGCATTTGATTCCTTTTTTTTAATAATGCTTTCTAAAACAACACTCAGCTCTTGATCGTCTGGCCCTGGTATTTTCATCATAGTTGTATTATTTCTGAGCATGCGAAGCTCATTAAAATCAGATGACGCTTGGCGACTGTGTTGCTTTGAAGCACTACGAGAGTGTAATCCAGTTAAAACGGAGCTGGCTTTAGAAACATTGTTCACTAAATTATTTGTCACCGACGATGTATTTGAATGCTCAATACCGCCATAATCACTCGAAATAGGCGAATCGCTGTCGTAATCACTGGCCGTATCTGAACCGAACCCGGAATCCAAGTCATTAGGGATATCCAGCTTCCGCATAATTAAACTAATTTTGGCACTCATAAACAGCAAGTTTTGTTCATTTGTTCTTAAATGATTGATTATGTATTTATTTCGCATGTGCAAAGAGTCCTTCAACAGATTTATCGCATCTGCATTGTCTCGAATGGATTTATGGATCGTGCTGAGACTGACATCCTTGTTCTTGTTCAACATTAAGTACAGTTTTTTAATTTCCTCGTCTCGGATCAGCTTTCCGATATACATGTAAACTATCAGCAAAGAGTACCGATTATTAAAGAAATTTAAATAATCCGCATCATTAAAATCGAAAAAATACTCTTTGTCAATGTACTGCTCATACTTAGATACCTCTTCATCGTTATTATCCCCATTAATGACCTCACCATCGCCCTGTTGTGTCGAGGTTAAAATTAAATTAGCATTGCTTCTTTTTCTTTCGTCGTCTAACTTATTAGGATTGAGTATTTGGAGTGAATACCTTTGGTGCCCCTCTGTCATCATGTTTTCATATAACACTCTATTGTTTTCAAAGACCCATTTCAGTGTGGCTGGTGATTTGGCTCGAATCGCATAATGCCGCCACCACCATGAGATGACATTGATCGCATTTTGCCTACGCACAACCATGTCCTTTTTCATATCCGCTTGCCGTTGAAAATTAAGCGCTAGTGATGTCGAGACAATGCCCGAAGATAACACAAATAGCGGGATAAAGAGAATCATGTAAATGCATGTTGCGATCATCCCAATTGTTGTAATCGGACTTGTATCGCCATATCCTACCGTAGACGATGTAACACACGACCAATACAGGGTTGAGTAAATTGACACGACATTATCGTTCGTTTCAAATTCGGCCAAATAAAAGACAATGGCTATTGTCAAGGCAAATACGAGAGAGACCATAAGCGATAGTAAAAAAGTATACCGGACATCAGACACAATTTCGAATATATTTGCGAGCGTTAAAAAAACAGCTGGAATTCGAATAATTCGGACCGTGTTTAAACTTTGTAATGCCATGAAAAAAGTCTCGAATTTAGGAATATCGGTCGTAAAGGAGTCTGGGTTCTTGAAAAAATCAATCATTTTCTCCGACTCAAACCCTAAAAGAATACTATTGATGATTAATACGATCCATGTTGCGATCGTTTCTGGGTTTTTAAATAGAAAATCCATTTTCCCTTTTATGTTTAAATCAAGAATCTGTAGATAATTCACCACGCTGTTATCAAACACGTTGATCTTGCTCATCACAATGTCCCTTCGCCTCTTTATAACCTTGGATTTACGTCTTTCTGATTCGTCTTCATCGCTTTCATTGCCATAATCTTTTCGATATTTCGGCCACCAGTCGCATGAAATTGTAATCATAATCAGTTCAATGATGAGAAACAGCTCAAAATACACTTCTAAAAAGAATGACATTGTATGCACCCACACCATGGTGTTTCTACTTCCCAAATAATACATTTCATAGCTCGTATTGCTTAGTGGCCGCTTTAATGGGAATTTTAAAATAGTTAAGACCAGTAGAATCACAATAACCACCACTTCAATATAGGTAAACAGTTTTCCCCATGGATTTCTGGTTTTCTTGCTGAAAAATCCTAAGATTTGCTCCTTTCGTTTAAAGGTTTTCATTGCTCGCAAAATCATTTTAGTATTTTCTAACTCTTTATGCGATAAAACAGGCGGTCCGTCGTGTCCATTTAATGTGTCGTCTTGGTCTTTATACTTTGATACTAATTTAATATCGTGCAACAACTCCTTTTCTAACTTTGACCTCGATCGAATCAACCGAGGCATGTCTTTATGGTCTGCCCGCTTACTCGGAAATGGTTTATAGCTCATTGTTTCGTAAAGCTGGTAAAGAGACAGGTTCTTATGTGAATTCAAATGCTCTTTGCCCTCAGGGTGCAATTGATCGCCGCTTAACCCCAACTTATCGCCAAAATCGGTCGATTTAGCAGACATGCCACCCGGCTTAATCTGGCCAGCAGTACTCTTTATCTTTTCCATGCTCTCTAATAATATAAAAATATGTAATAAATGCAGATATATAGGTTACCACTGGGTGCGTTAAAGTAGGGTGCTATCAATCAAAACCATTGTTATTTTTTATCTAGAACTATTTTTGTAAAATTACTAACTAAAACCACTAAACATAAGTGTTGTCAACGAGAAGCATGCATGGTACTTGCCTAAGTTATTATTATTGTATCTACCCAAATAATTTTAAACTTGATGATCAGCGCAATATATATTCTAGATTCTAAAGGAAAGAGTTTAATTTGCAGAGATTATCGGGGAGAACTAGCAATTGAAGTAATTTAATAAAAAAAATCAAAGTTCTTTAGAAAACCTTGATAGTTAACTCCAGAGAACAGTAACTGATTTATCTCGAATGGATTTGATTTATTATATATGCTTTTTTGTGAATAGTTTTTTTTTTTTAATATCCTATTATTGCCATCATAATTTTTAATCAATATAAATTATTCACCTGTCGTAATACTTACGACCTTGACTATATTTAGGTGATTGAGAAATTCTTTCCTTTGTTAATAGCACAAGAAGATTTAGGAGTGTTGGAGTGTCCATTGATTATTGATGATAATGTTGTTTTTCATTATGCCAAGTACCAAAATGTATATTTAGTAACTACGAGCTTAAAAGACCGAAATGTCAATTCGGCGCTAATATTTTCGGCGCTACAGCAGATAATAGAGGTGTTTATCGAGTATTTCAAAGAGTTGGAGGAGGAGTCAATTCGAGATAATTTCGTGGTCTTGTATGAATTATTGGATGAATTGATTGACCATGGGTACCCCCAAATTACTGAGACTAATATTTTAAAAGAATATATAACACAAGAGTCGCATCAGTTGACATCCTTTTTAGAGAGCACCTTTCTGGACAAGAAACCCACTGTGGATACGAAGAAGGCGCCCACTGCCGTGACCAATGCAGTCTCGTGGCGCTCAGAGGGGATCAAGTACCGTAAAAACGAAGTGTTTTTAGACGTGATTGAGAGTGTCAATCTTCTTACAAACAAGCAAGGAAATGTATTGCGGTGCGATGTACACGGAAGTCTTAAAATGAAGGTGCAATTATCTGGCATGCCGGAACTGAAACTGGGGCTCAATGAAAAGCTGGTTTTCCACACATCGACCGCAGGATCAACCTCAGTTAACTTTAACCCTAGTCTACCGCATGATAACCAGCAGCCATCATCACCTGCCAATAACAATGGCAATCAGCCAAATGATATCAACAACAATGGAACTAATGGGTCATCATCGTCCGGCACAAATGCGATTGAACTGGAATACGTAAAGTTCCACCAGTGTGTAAAGCTGTCCCAATTCGACACCGATAGAACGATCAGTTTTATTCCTCCGGACGGTGATTTTGAACTTATGAGCTACAGGCTTACTAATCAAATGCGGCCGTTAATTTGGGTCGAATCCATAGTGGAAAAACATCCACGCAGTCGAATCGAGTACATGATCAAAGCCAAATCCCAATTCAAGCGTAAAAGCGTGGCAAATGACGTCGAGATCATTGTACCCCTGCCCCCATACGTCGACTCTCCGAAATTCAAAACAACAACCGGTTACGCCTACTATGCCCCGCAACTCAATGCCATGGTTTGGAAGGTCAAACAATTTGGTGGCGGCAAAGAAATTATATTACGTGCACACTTTGGCCTACAGGTTGTACAAGGGGAAGATGAAGCGGAAGATTCACCGCTGGGTCCAATACAGGTTAAATTTGAGATCCCATACTTCACCACCTCAGGTATCCAAATTAGATACTTGAAAACAATCGAAAAAACAGGATACACTACACTTCCATGGGTCAGATACATCACTACCGCAGGCGACTATCAAATAAGAATGCGTGAAACTAACGTATAAGACATCACCTTGATTATTCAACATAATTTAACTATATCAGAATACATACATTAAAAGGTTTATTTGATTTTTTTTCGTAACAATCACCCAGTTTTACAATGAATGTAGTTAAGCAGGCTATATTAGTTAATGCATTCTATTGGATCAAAGCATTCAAGGTCTTCTGAGCTTAATGACACGCGTTGGTCTTGTCGATTGGCGCCATCTTGTAGATTATTTTGTGAGATTAAAAAGTGTCGTCATTATTAGCAAAAATGTAATTTTTTCCCACAACCATATACTTATTCCCTCAATCAACTTACATATATCTTCAGGTACAATCGTTTTGTCAATATTAACCTTATGCTTATTCTTATATTTCGACCCTTTTTTAAGTTGAGCGACATAATAAGGCATGTCTCCTAGTTGTTCCCCCGATAATGATATTAGCTGTCCGTTCATTATTATTTTAAAATTTACATAAATTAATTATTGATTAAATAGCAATAACACAAACTTCACCGATAGAAATCACTTAATAATAGTAGCATTTATATAGTTATTAAAATATTTTCCGACCTTTAATGAGAGTAGAAGAGTTGGATTTAGTCGAGTTTGCACGTGTTAGTTTTGCGGGCAAGTACGGGGACAGGTTTTGGATGCCGAGGGAAGATAATAGCGTTATGTCAATGAATGAGTAAACGGGCGATGTCAATGGAGGCTGACAAGTGTTGAATATAGGAATCGACAGTTGGTTGTAGGTGTGTGCCAGTTCAGGGTTGTCTGTGAGAGTGGCTACTTGATGATAAAGCATAGCTGATTCCAATGGCGCTCTTTCTTGCAATGAGGACGCGCATGTAAATGCTTCTAATATATCCTTCTTGACCTTTTTCGGCGATTTAAATGCTATAAGTTCTACAAGTCCGCGATAAAAGTATAATCGCGCATGGTATATTTTAAATATTTTCAGTAACTCCGTTATTAACCCGTGGATTTTTTGCAAGAAATCAATGTACTTGTCCTTGTACGAAGGATTACTCTTGTTAATAAATAATAGATAAACCAGCATATCAATGAGAATATATAAGGTCGGGATATTTGAAAGGGTAAAAAAACTCGTTATACTCGCCCTTTTCGACATTGGCGGGTTGCTAATTAATTCAATCAAGTCGCGTGGATCTTCAATGTCTACAGATCCAATGTCAGGGTCTGTACCCATCGACTCATTATTAATCGACGTTGTCTCTGATGTAATTGATGCGAGTCTCGGTTTAGACGGGTTATTGAGACTATAATACGCCTCGGGAAAGATAAGAACCATGATCTCGGAAACCATTTTTTCTAGTTTAATTACTTTTTTTTCTAAATAATAATAAAGGGCTTTGTATATATAATAATCAATAAACACGGGCGGTATTTGTCCCATCTTTTTAGCACTGTTGTGCTGCGTGCGTATCAATTGTGAACATTCAATTAATAAAGCCTTTAATTTGTCTGATGAAAATTTGTCACCTTCAATGATGTAATGATACCTAATGAGATACAAAAGAGTGAGAGCTTGGACATGGACATTTCGAGTCTCCTTAGCATACAACCTCAGGTCCGAAATCAGCATGGATGTGCGTTCAATTTTAATCACAATAAATGATCCCGCAATAGTGATACAATCAACCATAAATTTACGGAACTTGATAGAATGGATCTGACAAAAATTAATATTCTCCCGAAATAACAGCGGATTGCTTGGTGGGAACGGGTGTCTCGAGTGGGTACCATGGGATGAAGCAAAAAATGGCCCTTTTTGTGTAAATTCGCCTCGTAAAAAACTCGACCAACTCTCATAACAATCTCCTTTCTCTTGCTGGTCGTCCAAAATTGGGTTGCCAATATGATTGTATTTATATGGCGCCGGTGCTATAGATGAATGCAAACTCGATATTGATAGGTGTGATGAACTTGACGAATTAGACAACGATACTAGCGGCGTAGCTTGGGGAGATGATGGCAAGTTTAGATTATTTTTGCTCGCTGTTAATGCTGATACAGACGATACTCCATTTTTCCCATACTCTATTTCAAATAACTTTTTTTTGTACTTCAGTACCGCTGCCTCGTCTCCCATTAATGTACTTGCCGTGATGTAGGCATGGTATGCAGAAATAAGATTGTCTAAGTACGTTGTAGGGAATGTAATTTGCGCATAATCACTACGAGACGCCGAAGAGTATCGACTAGGTTTAACCTCTTGATTTGTTGAATAAATAGATCCTGAATGGAATAATGACAGATCATTTACTATACTTGACGAGCTATACCGATCTATTGGGTTAATTGAAGCCGTTGAGTGACTGCCCCTGATGTTAAACTTTCGTAAATTTATTTGATCATAATGATCAAATGAAAACTCATTGTTAGTGTTTGACGATGACGGGCTAATTATTGTTTCGGGAATGTTTAGCTGGTTTCCAGTAGGGCGATACATACTACCTGAAATATTAAGTAGCGACATTTCATCTCCAGCAATGCATCCAAGCGCCTCTGTACTTGGATATGATTCAATAACCGGGAGTGATGCTGTCTGCTGCATTGATGTAAGATGAGATTTGCTAGTACCAGAACTGATTCTACGAATCAATAGACTTGAATTTATTCTTTGAAGTAGATTAGGCGAGTGAAGTTGCTGCTGCTGCTGCTGCTGTTGGAGGTGGTTGGTTGGAGGTGATGTATATAAAGGCTGTACAAATTGGGATGATGAGGTGTAATTATGTGACGTTAGAGGGGAATGGTAAACGACATTGGATGTAGCCGATGGCGAAATGTTTAATGAACTAACACTAGCGGGGCCGCCTTTTACCATTCGATTATTCACTTTCAATGGTTTTGATTTTGAATTTTGAGGGTAATTTAAGGTCAATAAATTGTTGGCATTATTGATACTCGAACTGTGTTGGGATATTGCCTGCAAATTGCCTGCTATAACGATCATAGTTCCTGCTAATGGTTGGAGGATAGTTGACATTTCGGCAGTACCTAATAAAATACAACAATCAAACATAATGTTGTGGGCTACATATAATTTCACTAACGCGCTTTCCCCCCAAGAAACTGAAAATTCGGTATTATCCTTCCCACTTATAGATGTTGTGGCTGAAGTCGAAGATGATGATGACGACGTTGATAATTTAATATTTCCGAGTATATTTTTAAACGAAAAGGATGATGATGGTTTGCTCGTATTGCCGGAACCATGTGATGCTGATGATCCTAATGTAGTTGAGGAATCTAATTGCGATAAAACTCCTGACCCATGCTCTTTATTACTGCTTTGAGTAGTACTGGCATTATTGTACATATGATGATATTTAGATAATTCACGTACTGCGTTTTTCGCCGAATTAAATGCAAGATTAATGCGCCCCGTAATCAAATAAACATATGCTTTTTTAATTTCTACTGTTGCATGATGGCTTGCCATTATATGGGAGCTTGCGATGCGTGAATCTGTATAAATTTGTGCTTTCTTATAAGTGGAGATACTGCTTTCAAATTTACTATTTACAAGATACAGCTCCGCCAACTGGTAATAATATTCCAACGCCCGATCATTCTCGGCTTTTACAAAGTGATATGCAATCATTTCTAAACGTTCATACTCACTCATATATAATTCAGATGAACAGTCCATATATTCGATATACCACTCAGCAATACTATTATGCAGCTGGATACGCTGGTTAAAAAGAAGCAGGTTATAACATGTATCTGCAACGATCGGCTGTGAAAATTGGAAAAATTCATTATCAATTGTATTAGGGTCAATAGTATCACTTTCATTTGAATTGCATACAACGAGATCCTTTGCCATAAGACTCATCAAGCACTGAGATATTTTATCCCTATCTTCCAGTGCAGGGTATACCATTTGTAAAACCTTAACCCCAAACGTGAGTCCAAAATCCAGGCCAATGACACTGGCTACTTTAAGCACAAACTGTTCCATGGCTGATAATCTAGATAGTGCAGAAATAATCGCATCGCCAAGTTTTTCTGGAAATTTAATATCTGAAGGGGAAGTTATCTTATCACTAAATACTGCTGTCATATGAGAGTCTATATTAACAACAGTTAGATGCCTTTTCTCTCTTAAATAGAACACCAGCTGGCAAATGTAATAAGGATTTCCCTTACATTTGGTGTACAGCATGCGCGTAACAGGTTCAGATACCTTTTCAGCACTCAATTTAACTCCTATTAGATCAGATGTTTCTTCCATCGACAATGAGGTCATTTTAAATACGTTGCTATGGAAGCTTTTGGTTTTAATAGAAAATGATTTAGGCAAATCTGATTCGTGACGGGTTGTTATAACAACAAGAAGGAAAGGATTGATTTCCTTTAAGGCTAATAACACATCCCACGACCAATCATCTAGAGTCTCGGAATTCTCACAGCAAACAAATAGTTTTTTACCGCCAGATAAAAAAACGAGTATCCTAGCTATCCCCTTGGATATATCTCTCATTAAAAGGCTGTCTACTTTTCTATGGCTAGTTAATAAGTCGCATGTTGCACTGTTCATAGGGTTATTATGTATAAAATTATTCATGCTACTTTTCTTATCTTCGTTGTTTGGATAAGTGTTATCATCCCCATAGTATACATCGCCATATAGGAAGCGTGCTGCTTTAATAATCTCGCTAATACCGCGTGTGATCCATTGTTGGTGAACAGCTGTTGATGATAACTCCCCGGTTTCCTTTTCGTTGTGCTTGAAATAACTAAGGTGTTTGTTGTAGACTCCAATAACTTCGGAAAAGATATCGTTGACTACCTCTGCTTGGTCCAATGATCCGTGGAGCAATGATGATTTAGGGTCTGATGGCGAGCTTCCTGATGATTCAAACTCTAGTCCTTGGTCATAGCCAGTGATGTCCGAGTGCAGATAATTAAGCATTAATTTTGTCAACGTAGCACGCCACGCGGAAAATGGTTGGTTGGAAAATTGATCGCCTAAAACATCAATGCGGAAGGGTAGATGTTTAATCCGTTGTTTCGCACTTAGCTGTATATTTAAGTCATTTATCGGTGAATTGATTTCTACCGATGGGTTATTAACTATCCTCTTATGAGATGGGGTAAGCGAAGAGTATTGTGGCCTAATTAAGGTGTTATTCTTGCTCGATTGTTCTTTTATGCGCAACAATAGTGACTTTCTCGTGTTGTAGGCGTAAACTTTTAAATGGTTCAAAATAGTTGTTTTTCCCATCCCTTCAGTCCCAGAAATAAGAAATAACATACTCGAAAAATCATTATTTTCATCCAAATGTTTGCTTGCGGCATTGTTCATCGATATAATCGGATTAATTCGTGGAAGTTTCGTAGAAAATACTGGTTCTGTGGTTAAAATTGCTTGGTTAATACAATGCATAGACTCCTGGCTATGAATTTCAACAAGAATGTCATACGCCCGCTCAAGTCGCTCAGCTGCCCTGTTTCTTGATTCGCCAATAATATGGACGCGACTTTGCTGCTTAAGGGTAGATTCATTATATTGTTCTACGCCAAACGGGTTATGTTTAACATTGAAGATCGGAATCTCGTTTTTTTTACCTTTAAGATTGATTGGCGGAAGCCCCTTGAAATCGAGCCCGTGATTTTTGAAATTTTTGGTTGCAACAAACGAGTAATTATCGCAAAATACATTCGAATGGGCCTGTCCCATTAACCGTGCTGCTAAATTGACAGTGTCGCCAACCATTGCAAACTCACGCCTTACTTCTGACCCGACTGCGCCCATAAACACTTTCCCTGTTGTTACCCCGACTGAACATTGTAGCGTGCTTTGTAAACCCAGACCACATTTTATTCCCCTAATAGGGTCATCTTCGTGTCCTGAAAATGCTGCAATGAGAACACACCCTTTATCGTCGATAATGAATTGCCGGATCATTCCATCGTACGCATACACAATCTTCTGCATGGCCCGAAACTTTGAGTCTAATTTGTTCAGTGATTCGATATTATTTGTAAATTGCAAATTTGGAAGCTCACAAAATAAAATAGTAACTTTAATTAATTCAGCCATCCATTTACCTAGCCCAATGTCTAACCTGTGGCGTACGATCAAAGGAATGTATCCTTGCAAGTACCCAATAAACTGCTGCAATAACCTGCGATCTGATGCTTCTTTTTTTATAGCCAAAGTCGTAACAATACTAGGCTTGTGTGTGAGCCGTGACGAGTTCCTGGATTTGTTAATGGTATTGGCAAAAGAAGACAGAGTATATGCAGTAGGGCGCTGGGCATTAGGGATTCGAACGTTCTTATTATGGATGTGAATAAGATCTTCTAATTTAACGATCGAATCAAGCCTGAACATTTTCTCATCTCCTCCATGTCGATCGTCTCCTGAAATTAAGTCTCCCTTGGCATACTCTTTAATAATATCATATGAATAGTTATCCATCACAATTTCTCCTGATTTAGCGGCACCTTCGGCAGCACTCACTTTTTTCAAAGTATCGCCCGCTAGCAAGTATTCCCAGCGACCCTGTATGCCTCCAAGATTAAGCCCATATATTTCACCCGTGGCAATCCCAATATGCAGTGTTAAAGTGACCTTCTTATCAACTCTTCTCATTTTATGTACTAGGTCCTTGTGAATATGTGGAATTATTTTATAGTCAGTTGAACTATTGGAGTGCTGACTAGAGATTCTTTTTTTACTACTGCTACTACTTCCAGTGACAGCGCCACTTATTATTGTATTATTAGACAATGAGCTTGTGTTGATACTCGATCCGGGTTGTTTTCCTTCTTCTTCCGGTTCGTTCGTGTAAAAAGTAACTGTAGCGTCATATGTTTTTGTACGCGTCTGAATCTCGCGCGAGCAAATCGACGCTAAGTAGACGTTTGTAAATAAATTTTCAGTAGTCCATGTAGCAATAAGAGCATCGCCTGCATACTTAATTACGTCTCCGCCAAATTTCTCTATAACTTCGACGATTTGTGAAAAATAGCGGTTCAAATGCTGCGACAATATTTCGGCCCCTTTGGCTTCCCCTTCTTTAGCTAAACTTTCTGCAAGAGGGGTGAATCCTGAAATATCGGCAAATAAAACAGTTGCATCGGGCATGGCTGTCATTTGAGGATTCCTTGATGTGCTCGTGGGAATTCTTTCTTTTTTAAATGTCGCAGTACGATTATTTACTAGATTATCTTTAAGATCAAGCAAACTTTTCTTATTTCGTTTTAACTGTGGGGTATTGAAAAACTGGCTAATTACAAGCTGGGGCACGAAACTTAACAACTCGGTCAATTTTTTACGTTCTTCTAATATACCGTGCCCTTGTTCATCCAAGTCATACTCTTCTATTGGATTGAATTCGAGCTCAGCATCGTCTTCTTCAATTGTAATACCTACTAATTCGTCATCCAATTTTTTCGTATTAGCAATTAGTTCCCGGGCGAATCTCTCCTTCTTTATGATCTTATCAAATGACGACACCCAACACGAGACCAACTTGATGTTTTCACCCATATACAAAATAACTTGACTAGCAATTACTTTTGACTCGTCCGTTTCCGTATCCATTGCAGACGTGCAATTGCCCTTCCCTTTAACTAAATAAAATGCAAGATGAAGTTTCGAACGTGGAATTTCTTCTCTGCTAGGGAAAGTTGCCGCCTCTTCCGAAGTTGCCATGACAATCCTGTCCAGAGAAGATAGCCTGAGTTGGCCTACTTTATTGTTCTCGGTTGCTTTTCTGTTGGAGAACCATTCCAGATGGTCCTTTTTCACCGATACAAACGAATCTCGCCAAGCACCTCGCGCCGACATGAGTTTCTTTTTCAAGCACCCTGAAAAGGTGCCCGAGGGTTCTAGTGAAGGTGTAACTGCATCGGCATCCATAGCGGCAGTGGGGTTGGCAATATTCGCACGACTGTTTGCCAACTGTTGGTTGAAGAAGCCTCGCTGAGAAAAGAGGATCATATCGACCCACATATTCATTTTATCCTCAGTTTCGCTCAATAAACACACTTCTTCGACTTTATTAAGCTTGAAATCTAGAACTTGCACCATAAACCCGACTCCATTTTGCAACGAGGCTAAGTGTAAAAACTCCTTTTTGTCTACTATCGTGTCCTTCGTATGCACATTCATGATCCCCTGAACTAGAATCGATCCTTTAAGCATACCGTCTTCCAACGAATACCAATTTAACTCTGTCTGTGTAAGCTCAAATCGGTAGGTCCGATCATTGTATATCAAATTATCAGAGTATATCTTGTTATCAGCGGCACTCCCAGTATTCATAACAGCTGTATTAATATTGCTAGACATGACACCCGTCCCAAGCCCATTTGACGAATCAGGTAGTTGCATTAAGGGTTCTCCTGACGCAGAAGTCGTAGACCCCAAATGTACGAAAAAATTCGGATCATACGATGACGCCCTAGGAGTTTTTATTTTCTTCGGTATCGACATTATAATACCTCTCTTTGCGTTGACGGTTAATAGTTATTTTTTGCACTGTCTTATTGTTCCGGTGTTCACAAAAAAAAAAAATTTAAATAAAATTTGACCAAGAGAATTAAATATTAATTTTCGAGCTTTAGTTAGTTTGGCCGATACTTTAGTTCTTTCTCAAATACAATTAATACTATTTCTATCACTTATGTTTTTCTGTTTAGATGTGAAAATATAAAATATACCCGTGACTGTTTTTATGCGATCAACTCAAAAGTTCGGGAGATGTATTTAATAAATTAACTTAACAAATATGAATGTATGAATAGTTAAATATGACAAAACATAACATGCTTGAATAAAGGATGATATTAATAAAAGTGATTATTTATAAATAGCTATTAATCGATCAATACTTCGTTAATAACTCACGCCGGCGGGTTGCTGAGGACGAGAAAATTGGTTTTTGCCTCTTTCATTTTCTTGTTCATTGTCCGAAGAGTTTTGCCTGCGAACGGGTCGCTTGTGAGGATTTCCTTTTCCAGGAGCCGTTTTTTCATCATTTTTTCCTGTTTGGCCTTGGCGGGTGGTTTCCCGTGGAACGTCCATGAAAATTGCTTGAATGCCTCTTTGGGTCCTATTTGTTCTCCGAACTCGTTAGTATGTGCTAGTTTACAGTCTGGGTTATAATTTGTAAGTTCTTCGAACTCACCAGGGCCTTGGTGGTACCCGTCGTATCCGTCGTTATCATTATTATTTTGCTTGGCTTTCCTGTGTTTGTATTTATCCCTCTCGGCTTCTCTAGCTGATTTGGTTGTGTCGCTATTTCCTTTAATGCCCGCCTTTCGGCTGTTAAAGTCGCTTTCAATAAATACGCGTGACCCAAGTGTTTGCTCTTTCTGTTTGAGGTATCCCTTTTGCTTGGCAAACATAAGCACAGACGAAATACTACGATTAACAACTACATCGCCAAATATATTGTCCTTAACTTGCGATACCACGTCCTTATGATTGGAAGTAAGTACTGTTCCTGCGCGCGTCCCAACCGCTTCGGTCGATATTCCTGCTTGCATTCTCTCTGCTAAAGTTGGCTTCTTCACATGAGATATATTTAAAAGACTAGCAGCTCCTAATTTTCTAATTTCTTCGGCATTCGAGGAGTATGTCATATACGCCGACTCACTTTCCCCGACCTGACTAGGCTCCTCCACTTTTTCATACACCAAGTTTATCTTCTTACTGCGAGCCTGGCTCAAAAATTGCTCCAGTTCCTTCTGAATTCCATCCTGCGCCTCACTTTCCTCATTAATAAACATTATATATATACCCGATCCGCGACGAAATAGTTTAATAAAGCGATGTTATATTTTTGTATAGATCAATAATTTTAATTTTAATTCAATTTCTTGTTTGGGTTATTGATTGTAAACTTCTTTTTAACAACCGAATCGTATTTAGACAGCCCGGCAGTTGCTGGGAGTGGAATATGCGTAGTTAAAGAGTCAATTATGAGATCTCTGCGGGCTGCTGTTTGGTTTTGTAATGAACTGGTTTTGTTGTATTTGTTCTCCGCATCCTTCTCACGTTCCAATAAATCGGCATTAACCAGGACGTCTTTGCTGCGCTTAACTCGTTTAGTAGGATTCGATATTTCCTCGCCCTCACCTTCTGAGCATGAACTCGACAACACAGAAGAGTCCTTCATCACTAAAATCACGTCTTTATCCACTTGAATGTCATTAATATCGTGTTCGATAGTGATCTGTTTTTCTTCACCAAGTTGATTTATTTCTCTTTTTACAGCAATAATATTAGCATCATTTGATCTTGGTTTACTCAACCACCTTTGCAAGTCGTCTGCACCACTGTCGTCCGAATCTGAATCCGCTAGGCATTTAACTTTTGAACTACTCTATATTTCCAACAAAATCAGTATTGGACATGAATAATATTGCATTAGAACAGCTAAATTTAAATGATAAGCCTCCAGTAATTATCGTTATTGGCATGGCGGGGTCTGGGAAAACAACCCTTATGCAGGTACATGTATTACATTCAAACTCCGTATCCATTACACATCCTCCGCCAATCTTACCATGTGCCGTCCTATATATTAAATTTAATAATTTTTAATTTTTTATAATAAAACTATTCAACTATACTCCACAAACCTTGATTGACTAGTAATAATTTAACTCAACTAATAATTATGTACTAGAGAATCAATAGCTATGTACATACGAAGAACATGAAGCCTTATATTATTAATCTAGACCCAGCGGTGAATTACCTTCCATACGAGCCAAATATTGATATTCGGGAGTCTATTAATTATGCAGCTGTGATGGAAGACTATAATCTAGGACCTAATGGGGCTATTTTAACATCGTTGAACTTATTTGCGACCCGCTTTGATCAGGTCTTAGAGTTGGTCGGGAAACGTTATCAGGAAAACGCCATAGACAGCGTATTTATAGATACGCCCGGCCAGATTGAAATATTCACGTGGTCGGCATCGGGCGCGGTTATTACCGAAGCACTGGCGACTGTTTACCCGACAATTGTACTGTATGTGATTGATACGCCACGCTGCAACAGCCCAATTACATTTGTCTCCAATATGCTGTATGCGTGTGGAATTTTGTATAAAACCAAACTTCCCTTTATCCTCGCCTTTAATAAAAGCGATATAGCAGACCCAGAATTTGCGATCAATTGGATGCAAGATTTCGACTCGCTTCAAGACGCGCTTGAAAAGGATGATAGTTACATGGCTAGTCTTTCACGGTCAATGGGGCTCGTATTAGAAGAATTCTACGAGAATCTCAAAGCGTGCCCTGTCTCGGCCGTAACCGGGGAAGGCATGGACGAACTCTTTGAGTCCATCCAGGAATGCAAGACCGAGTATTACGAACAGTACAAGCCCGAAATAGAGAGATTGCTTAATAAGAAACGTATAGGAGAGGAAAAACGAAAGGATAAGATGCTACAGCGGATACAAAACAATATGAGCAAGCCAGGCTCAGAAATCAATAAGAATAAAAATGTATTGGCACCGCCGTCTTCATCCCACAGCAGTGACTATGACTCGGACTACTCACAATCAAGCACAGATAGCGAAACTGACCAGCGCGATTTCTACGATGGTGCAGATAGATTTGATGAATCAAACTCTGACAACTCTGACGAGGACGAGCAATCAATACGTGCTCAACAACTCAAAGACAAGTCCTTTCAATCCTTCATTAATTCCCAACATTGACAATTGTTATAAAAAAGATCAACGTACTATTAATCCACTTATTTGTTTATTCTTTGCCTAACTATAGTGGTTATATTACTTTTGTTCAACCTTTTTACGCAGATAGGACAATAAATTATTTTTAATCCAAGACCGGTCGTAAGGAACATAAGTCCTGGACTGGGAAGAGTATACCAACGCACTAAGATCATCAAGTGCATCTAAAAAATTAATCATATCTCCCACATCATACAATATCTCGGTTTTCCTACATTAGTGCATAATATACAAAAATTTTAATAAATAAAATATAATAAAAAACCAAAACTTTTTTTTTGATCCAATCAAACACCTTTAATTGCAACAATCACTGGATAAGTTACCCTGGGTTTAAATATTTCAAGTGTTTTTCAAACATCGCAACAAGTGAATCAAGCGCCTTTTCCATCCCATCATGGTCGGCCCATATTTTGGAGTCAGACTTCCGCTGGTGAATAAGAAGAATGATATGTTCTTGCATCGTGTAAAATCCTGGTCAAATATCTGATTCATTAAATGCAATTATTACATTAGACAAAACATGCTTTCGTACGCCGATAATTTATCCGAAAGAACACCATTAGGTACATTTAGGGGAGGCTCAACAACGCTCTTTTGACTTTATTTAAATTAAACAATAATTAGCACATCATTAACTTACAATGTATCTTGTTAACTCATAATACAATTACAAACCAACGTCTTAATCATGCTTATAAATTATTTATTATCGTCCTTTTTTTTTTACAATTATTCGCATTTTGCTATGCGACCAAGATGTCAGAGTTGAAACACATACACATAAAGTGCTTATAGTGGGAATTAGCTGTACGATCTTTTGTTTGACAGTATCATTTATCCCAATTGTAAATAAGAATGCATTTGACTCAATACGAGAGCTTGTACTCCCTGATGGGGTGAAGGCGGCCCCATTCACATACCCTATCACGACCTCATGTCTCCAACTACTTATTGTTTCGCTGCTATTGTTCATGGTGGCCTGTGTGAAATCGTTGTATTTCACTAAATCAAATCTATATTACGACCATGATGACGAACTCGTAGATGGGCGACTGGAAACCGAGGAGGACCAAACGGCGTATACCCAATACAGGGAAATACTACAGCGATCATACGCGACTTCCCCGGAGCATCCAAGGACGACCAGGGAATATATAAACTGCTTGTTTTCGAACTTTAGGTACAAACTACGCTTCCTATTTCCGGTCGGATTCTTCTTTGGATTCAAATACTTTACAACGAACCTAGGTCTCGCATTGTTGAGAGAAAATCCAGACATACATCTTTTATTGCAAACTACAAACCTGCTATGGACAATGGTGCTGGCATATTACTTATTAAACGAAAAACTATCGGTGTTTGAACTTGTGTGTTGCTTAGCTACAATTTTAGGGACACTCATCATTTCTATCAAATCACTATCTGCGAACAATGCATCCATGGTAGCTATCGTAGTCAACTTAATGACCCCTGCTCTCGAAGGATTCACAATTGTTAATCTCAGAAAGGGTGTACGACACCTTATACTCAACAATAGCAAGCACGGGAAATCCGTAACCCCGATTGAGTTTACGGCCATCAAACTGTTCATTTCCTTTCTCACGACCATCCCATTTGTCATTATAAATGAGGGATTGCTGATTCAACCATGGGCTACGTTTATGGCTACGGGTGGTAATTGTCAACCCGCAGGTGAACTAACTAATGCGCTTGCAAGTTTACCATATATTCCCTGGTGGTCTGCATACCATTACGTGAAGCTAGACTACTTCCTGAACCTCATTCTTGGGTCACTCCTTGTTCTTGTCTTCCAGTTAAACATTACCGGGATGACTATGGTGGCTGGTGCCATCACTGTCGGGCTTATGGGCGACGTTAAAATAGTGCCGCAAGTGATTATCATGGATCTTGTTAAACACAAGCCACTGCCAGGATCTTGGCACGCCATCGGCCCAATACTTGTCGTCGCCTCTTCAGTCGCATATGGTGTATACAAATACAACAAACTAAAGAAACTAACCACCCGCATAGACAGTATTCCACTCCTAACAGACGACACAGGGTCAAATAACGACGACTCGGACATTGAACTCACCTCGCATATCGTAAACAATTTACGCTCTAGTAGGACGTACAATACAAATGAATCACTCGCTTAATAAATAATAATTCACATAAAAAAAACCATATAAATTAAATCCACTTGTGAATCACAACCTCTATCCGTACGTTCCTTCAGCCACTCACATATGAATTTGTACTTTGCATAATATCGTCAAAATTAAACACATCACCGTCCATTATTTTCAATCAATATTTTGATTATCTAGCTGTTACATTCATTCATTTGAGTTTATCCCTGCTGTGCACTGCATCTTGCGATACTCTATTCTATTGTCCGAGTTTTGAAACGTACACGATGACTTTTTTTTATTGTTAAGAATTAAAAAAAAAAAAACAGGCGCCGCAAACCCACACCTCTTTAGCTAGAGCCATGTTTGCAAATGTTTTTTTTTTTTTTTTCATTATCAGAATCATTAATATCGTGCAATCACAGACAGTCTAACCAATAACTAAATGTTATAATTATTATAATACAGGGACTAATATTTTAAAATGGGCCGTCGACCAGCTCGCTGCTATCGTTACTGTAAAAACAAACCATACCCAAAATCTCGCTTCTGTCGTGCTGTACCAGATGCAAAGGTAATGCTATCCATCCACATTCTTCTGCACTGTCGTAATTCTTTTTAAATGATGCTATTTTTTGTTATCCCTGTCTTAGATCCATCGTGCTGATGTATAACTGGGTTGTGGTAAACCTATTTTCTGATTAAAAATATTATATTACCACTGTACTACATGTTCAGCCACAATACATCCATATTAACAATCTCCTATTATATTTACTACTCTACGGTTGATACGTACAGATTAGAATCTTTGATCTAGGTCGTAGAAAGGCTAAAGTTGAAGATTTCCCAGTTTGCGTGCACATGGTTTCTCTGGAAAGAGAACAGCTGTCGAGTGAAGCTCTTGAAGCCGCACGTATTGCGGCCAACAAGTACATTGTCAAATACGCGTCCAAGGAAGCCTTCCACATGAGAGTCAGAGTTCACCCATACCACGTTATTCGAATCAATAAAATGTTGAGTTGTGCCGGTGCCGATCGTCTTCAGACTGGGATGCGTGGAGCTTACGGAAAACCTAACGGATTGGTCGCTCGTGTCAAAATCGGACAACCACTTATCTCCGTTCGCGTAAGAGAACAGCACACCGCTATTGCTGTTGAAGCACTCAGAAGAGCCAAGTACAAGTTCCCTGGTCGCCAAGTTGTTGTTATCTCTAAGAAATGGGGATTCACTGACTACGACACAGAAGAGTACTTGAAACTTAAAGAAGAAGGCCGCTTCATCTTCGAAAAGGCAAACCTCAAATACATCAGTGACCGTGGCTCACTTGCATTATGGAAAAGCTTGTTGGTCAGACAACAGAAAGTCGCCAACTAAGCATAAGATATCTGCATTATTATCATTGGATAGTTAACATAAAAAAACTACAGTCGTATATTGTTATTATTATCAATAAAAGGAAGATCCATTGTGATGTATAACTTGTTTATTTCCACTCAACTGTGTACTGTTTATATATAACACAATAGGTGAAACGTTTTATGATAGTTAAATGTGTGAGTACCAGTTGTTGCCGAGTGAATAATTTAGAAAACAAACCCTCGCTAATTTTGTGCCGGTGGGAACAATGGAAGTGCCAACGATTTTATGTTTAACAACTACATTTGCATATTCTCGGTTTATAGATTATATTTAGCATATTTGGGGAATAAAACTTTATTAAATTAACAATGAATTACTTTAACCCCCTTAGAGCAAGCGCTTTATCCAATTCGTACAATTTAGATAAGGTATTATTATGGATAATCAATACCTAAATCGTTATTTTTTTCCACCAATTGTAAATACCTTCACTAACATCCAATATTATCATCACAGCTGGCTTAACAAGCGTTATGGGAATATATGGAAATAAATAACTTGTTGCCATCGTGGCTCCTATTTCTAATGCCTTTATGGTAATATCTTTAATATTATCCCATCCGCGTTTAGATTTACTGTCGTTAAAAATGTTTGAAAAATTAATATCATCCATGTTGACAAAATCCTCACTTGGTGGTGGGACAAAATTTTCATTATCGGGATGTTTTGTGTCAAATGGTTCACTGTTGTGTTGTGGTGGGGAGTCAGTGTTTTGAAACTTTGTCTTGTTTTGTCCACTTGGTGGAGGGACAACATTTTCATTATCGGGATGTTTTGTGTCAAATGGTTCACTGTGGTGTTGTGGTGGAGAGTCAGTGTTTTGAAACTTTGTCTTGTTTTGTCCACTTAGTGGAGGGACAACATTTTCATAATCGGGATGTTTTGTGTCAAATGGTTCACTGTGGTGTTGCGATGGGGAGTCAGTGTTTTGAAACGTAGCCTTGTTTTGTCCAATTGGTGGTTCACTTTGACGTTGAGGTGGAGGGACACTGTTTTGAAACTTTGTCTTGTTTTGATTGGTAGGCTCACTTTGCTGATGTGGCGGTTTTGTGTCCTTATTACTGTATTTTGCATGTGGGGTCAATTTCGATAAATACAAAAAACTCAAATCTTCAGTTAATAACTCGGCTGGAACAGATGGCGGTGTTGTGTCATTATTACTGTATTTTGCATGTGGGGTCAATTTCGATGAATACAAAAAACTCAAATCTTCAGTTAATAACTCGGCTGGAACGGGTGGCGGTGTTGTGTCATTATTATTGCATTTTGCATGTGGGGTCAATTTCGATGAATACAAAAAACTCAAATCTTCAGTCAAAAACTCGGCTGGAACGGGTGGCGGTGTTGTTTTGCTCGTGTCTTTACGTAAATTCAACGTTAGATGCAAGGCTTTATCCATTTTATTGCGCAAACTATCAACTAACAACCTTTTTTGACTCGAGTTGAACAACTCATCCCCGAGATAAACAGGTAACTTTGAAAATTTGTCTAATTCCTTGCTTGCAATCGCCATGGACACATCAAAAATACTTTTAAGATCATCACTATCCTTCAATATCCTTAAGTTGTTGTTTTCGTCATAAAAATTGTGTTTAAAGATATTTTCCATGATTCTTAAAACGAGTTGTTTATCAGTGCACTTTCGATAGACCAATTGTACGATCTCCTGCTTTAATGTATTCTTAATACTTGCGAGTGTTAAGTTTACTTTAACATCATCAGGATTCATAATTGTGGAATGTACATCGTTTAATACACGGGAATCAATATCAATTGTAATCTCATTGACATAATCAAAGATTTCATCCCATGATGCAAATGATTTATTATCAAAAGATATCAATTGCTTCAATTTAATCGATAATGCCGGTATTACTTCAGCAGATACCTTTTTTGCAATATTGGCAATTTGAACATCAGCTAAAATGGTGTAAAGTTGGAAACACGAATGTTCAAGATCTATAGCCATTAAGCCTATGTGTTTTGGGTTGCATGCAATTGATAACGTTTTTAAATGTTGTTGTGCATTTTCGTGTTCAGCATGAAATTTCTTATTGAGATCATGAATAACTCCGCCGGTCTTTAACATATTAAGATAAGAGTCATATACACTGTAAAAATGACGATATGCTATATTGTACAGGGGGTCGCATACGACATCCGATGTCAATTTAGGGGTAGACAATAAGACCATGTTGCAATTAAAAAAAATAGATCAAAAAATGACATATTAAAAAAAGCGGTGGTCATTATTGTATATTAAGAACTGTTTAATCTTTTTATTGATGCTATATGTACTGATAATTAAATGAATTTTAAATTATCCAATTACGCATTCTAGCCTGTGCATACGATTATATCAAAATAACCCAATTGTATAAATTCTGCGTAGAAGGAGGTTAGTATGTTAAATTAACGACAACCCTGCTAAGGCTAAATTTAATGCTGCCGTAGGATTAAGATAAGCTGCTGTTGCAACAGCAGATGCACCAGCAACAAACAAATTAGTCATTTTCGACCAATTACTATCGTCATCAGGTTTAGGTGCACATGATTTATGATTTAATGCTACACTAAAACATTCGACTGTATTTTCACGCAGCAAGTCAATCAATAATTTTTGTTGATCAGATGAATACAACTCTCCAATCTTATCCATTGGGCTTTTTGAAAATTTGTCTAATTCAACAGCTGCATTCTCAATAGAATTTTCATAAAAATAATAGACGTTATCATAATATCCCCAAATTCTAATATCATTGTTTTCGTAAATGAATTTTGATTTAAAGATGTTTTCCAAGATCTTGACTACCATTTCGGTGTTGGATAGCCTTTGTTTAATTACCGTTTTAATCTCAGTCTGCACTGTATTTTTGATATCATTACGCGAAGAATAAAATAAATCATTAGGGCTGTCTGAGAATGTACTTTTCAAATCACGTTCAATAATTGGTGCAAGATTGGTATTTAATTGATTTACATGGTCTTTGATTTTAACCCAAATTTTGGGAAAATCTTTATTTCCAGCCAATGTTTCGTCTAAAAACAATGCGATGTTTTGTGTCTCCAATGATACGATTTTACTGGTAACGTTGGTTAACTGCCTATTTATAAGCTTATGAGTGTGTTAAATGCGATTGCATTTTCCAGCTCTTGAACTTTAGGTCCTACCGCCAATTTGTCATAATCAGATGTAGATTTCTTGTAATCTTCTAGGGCATTCTTGCTTGCATGTTGGACCATAATGATTAAATCGTCCGCAACCTCTCCCTTTTCCAACACAGAAAGCAGGCTTTCCATTCTGGCTTTAAATTGATTAATAATGGTATTGCAAATTTAATTGCAACGATGAGCAGAAAGCATTTCTTGGATAGTCGGCAAGTCCAAGTCTTTGTTTAAAATAATTTGCTCCCAAACTGTTTCTGCATAATCAGAAAATGAATCGGCCGGAAACTGTTTCTTGTAGTCGTCACTAAATAGATAGCCAACCGATTGTTTGTCAACAAAACGAGACTCAAGAAGCTTTACTTGCTCATGGAACATTTCATTTTGGAATTTAAAATGCGGAAGTCCTACGAAATCTAACGTTAAGTAACGATCAAGATTATGAGTACTGCTAGAATCAGGTTTTTTAACAGCTTTCCACAGGTCTTGAATGTCGGAGTTGATTCTTTTAATAACGTTGCTCATGTCGGTTAAATCATCAACATCCCGAATTACAAAGAGAAGTCTCGTTTTTGGAGAGCTAGGACTGTGAAATAACTTTAGATTTATTTCAAATATTGTCTTTAATGTCCCGTAGTTTGAAGCATCATACCGGCCAATATCCCCGAACCGTAAGTTTGTGATTAGAACTTCAGACATAGCTAGCGAAAACATAGAACTCTTTCTATCGTAATTCGAGTATTGTTCCCCACGTTCCGCACTGTCGGTTCCTTCGACATCCATGACCACGATTTTTTTAGTCGAATCATAGGCCAGCCAAATTCCAAGCGTAGTTTGGCTAATGCTGCTGTTCTTGTTCATTACCGAAAAATCACAATCAAACAAGAGATTAATCAGAGTGCTTTTGCCACCTGACTGGGCGCCTTAATTTAGGGGTATGTTGCATTTTTTTTTTTTTAGTTATATAAATTATGCAATAACAAACAACAGATGACATAATTAAACTAAATACCGTATTACCTAATATTCCGACGAAATTATATTCCTTTCCTGAATTATTGAACTCATCCCATGTAACCACAAACTTTGATAGGTTTTTAATTAAATAAATAGATCAAAAAAAAAAAAAAGGTGAGCGAGTGCAAGTGGTGTTATTCGGTCCGGAGAATGAATTTTTAATACAAAACTAACACTGTGTAAATTTGACATATAGTCACGTATGTTAAATAAACAATAAATTACTAACTAAACATAATACTACAATTAAACTAACTGCTGTCATACTTAAAACAGTAATTATCGTCGATAATTTGGCACTTCGCCCACGTTTGTGTCATTTTTACTAATAATTAATATCAAATACCGTATTTTTCATGTTAGAAATTTTCCCCCTTATACAGTCGCCCAAATGAAGTATTCTATAGCTTATATTTTACATTTTATTGACTGGTTAAGCGTAGAGGCCCGGCTCATATATATTAATCACGCAGTTAATCCTTATTTTATTGGTAAACACTATTCACCAAAAGTTACAAGTTATATGCACTTTTCATTGCTTGCCACACTTGCAGTAAAAAGTCAATTCCATTTGTAACACAATTCTTAATAAATAATAGCTTCATCATTAAAATATATGCACCAATTATTCTGCCAATAACAAATTCAACGATCTCTATTGTATTAATTCAAATACAGCTTTGGCAATAATTAGAAGCAAAACACCCATCATTATCAGCACTATATTTTTTAACCCAATCCATTTAATTATCGAGGTATCTGACCTACACATAATTTTAAAAAATACAGTAATTTAAACTCTTCTATTAATAACTAGCTCGAAAATTAGTTAATCTAACCAAATCTATTATTTATTTATTATATCACTAATATTATTACATTTTCTAAGCACGTACTCATGGTTGTAATTTTGGCCGTTATCTGATTCATTCGTTAACCGCGTAATCATTATTCACCACAACAAATTAAAGATGAAAATAAAATACCTGCACACCGTTGTCGACTCACTTAAATTACCCGTGGCCGCCCTGTTTTATTTAATTTATGTACGTTCATTTTGCCCTTCATACAATTACCTCAATTAACATAATGGTCCAATCCTAACCCTCGCATTAAAATTTATTCTACTTAGAAAGATTTGGTGGTGTTACCAATTCTCAGACCATTGTATGGCAATTCTTTTACTCTCACTGATATTGATTATAGACCATATTACATTCCTATCATGTGTATGATATCGGCTTACGATTATTATGGAACAACTACGAATTGGAAGAGTTATCTTGAATCGAAAGAGCGTAAATTAGCTATACTCACTTATGTAGCCGCGGTTCTCCAATACTTAATAAATATGGACTATGCAATTATTTCATATTACAAAACAAGGATAGATCTTCCTTCAACTAGTGGGTACAGTGAAGTAAAACACACATACCTGACCATATTCTTAATGTTTGAAATATTATCATTCAATATGCTTATGATCCAGTTGGCTAAATCTAAAAACAAACTCATGCTTGCATATGGGGTGGGCCTTGTCGCAATATTGTCGCAAATGGATCTATCAAACTTAGCTAATACAATGAACCAATCAAGCGGGTATTTTTTTAAAGAGTTTTTTCCAATGCACTACTTTTGGGTACTAATGAATGCAGACTTAGCGCTTTGGAACGGTGCCTTATATTTACCCAACATTATCTTTCCTATCGTAAACATGGCTTTGCATGCGCATCTATATTTCACGTCTTATTCACAATTAGCTCATAAGAAATCAGGCGAATTTGAACTCCTAGACTCGTTGTACTCTACAACGGGTAAAGTGAGCGTCATTAAGAACCAAAAGGAGGGCTTTACGGTTATGAAATGTGATCATTCGATACTAGGGGGTACTTATATGGGATACGACAATGAAAGTATCTTCCATGTGTTTTATTTACATGAAGCAGTACGATTTGCCGAAAATATACCGCAAGGCAATGATGGTAATAGCAATCCGCGGTTTCTACAAATTGGACTTGGGGTAGGTATTGTAGCTAAAGCTATGCAACTGCATCAACTCCATGTCGATGTTGTAGAAATAGATCCTGTCGTAATCCATTATGCAGGAAAACACTTTGGCCTCGATCTAAACTACCCAAACGGACAATTTTACGCCGAAGATGCTATTGCTTGGGCAAAGGCAAAATCGACAAGCGGGATTCTTGAAAATGAGAAATACGACTATATCGTCCATGACGTCTTTACCGGCGGACTCGCACCGAGTGCTTTATTTGACCAACAATTATTTACCGATCTTAAGCGCATTATGAAAAGAGAGAGTATACTTGCCGTAAATTATGTAGGTAAAATCGACGCTCAAGATACTCAATCGGTTGTAAAAACGATCAAATCTGTGTTTCCACACATGCGATACTTTAAAGACGAACATACGGAATCGGAATACCACAATTTTGTCTTCTTTGCCTCATCGTCAGTCATTAAATTTCGGCCACCCACTCAAGCTGACGCACAAGGTTCTTTCTCACGATACACCCATTTCATGGACATGCCAACTTACGAGATCCAAATAAACGACACTCCAGGAATAGTAATTAATAATAATGCTGAACTCCTCCACCAAATGCAACTCCAGTCCGCATACGATCACTGGGAACTTCTCCGCGATTTATTCCCATTCAATGAATTCTGGCTTCCTTTTCGATAATAAATGGGTAGGATCATCAGTATCTTCATAAATTTACACAAATAATCGATACCCATCGAACCACTCATCCATAAACCCCCTATTACAATCCGTAAATATCACTTATCGTAGTGCCTAAATTATTAATAGACTAGATCATTCTGATCTTACCGAACATGTCAGTTTATACCTTACAATTTATAATTACCAAGATAAATTTGAATGAAAATCTTTTTTTTACCACAATTATTTATATTTACCAACTGACTCATTATTGCCATATTTTCGCAGGCAACATCTTTTCTGGAATATTCAGCCGGTTGTTTGGTGAAAAGGAATACAGAGTTCTTATTCTAGGGCTTGATGGTGCCGGAAAGACGACCATACTTTACCGTCTGCAGTTAGGCACTGTTGTCAACACAATTCCCAGTATGTCTTGGTATTCTAATCACATCTACACATACACAGCTAATCACACAACTCTATCTTTGTACAAACTTAACATTGCATATATATGTTTATTAATTTCCACTCCCCCTAATTGGTGATTACTTGGTTAGCGATTGGATTTAATGTCGAAGCTGTCAGTTACAAGAATTTGAAAATACAGGTGTGGGACTTGGGCGGCCAGACTAGCATTAGGCCGTATTGGCGTTGCTATTATGCCAACACAGATGCCATTATATATGTCGTTGATAGTGCAGATAAGGAGAGATTGGGCATATCGCAGCAGGAGTTATTATCGATGCTAGAAGAAGAAGAATTGAAAGATGCAGCCTTGATTGTGCTTGCTAATAAACAAGACATTGAAGGTGCATTAACATCAGCCGAGATCTCAAAACAGCTCAATCTCACCACCTTAAAAAACCGTAGCTGGACGATCTTCAAAACAAGCGCAAAAACCGGCGAGGGGCTTAACGACGCTATGGATTGGTACATATTATCTAATAATTATATTTCTAATATCAACAATGTTCGCTAGTGCAGATATTAACCTAATATACCATACACCATACATTTATAACAGGCTTGTATCAACAATAACACAATAATAAATGAATACATATGTTAAAGCAACAAACCATGCATTTTACTCTTGCAAATATCTCAGATTGTGCTAAGGGAGATTTTCGAGAAATTACAGAACTAGACATTTCAAATAAAGACATTGAAACGATTGATGAGTTAGAGTATGCTTGCCTATAATCATAAATAGTGCAGTAGGAAGTATATCGGGGATTAATATGTGCGATGCACTCAGATTACTTTTATTCCACGTGGATACTAATTTTATTTTTTATCGTAAATTTAATATAAACAAATTATAATCTACCACTAACCATACCGATAGATCATGTGTAGAGTTGAAAAAGATTAATGTATCGAACAATAAATTTAGTAATCTTGCCTTTTTACAATATTGCAAGACATTGTCTTGGATTAATGCAAGTCACAATGAGATTCTCACGATTGAAAGGCTATACAAATTGACCAAAGTGAAAGTATTAAATCTGAGCCATAATTTAATTACTGATTTTGCATGCCTTAATCCTCTTAAGGATCTTCTTGCACTTGTACTTAACGACAACAAAATCACCCGGATTCCTAACCTCAAGTTGTTATCGCTGAACACACTTATATTGTCGAACAATCTCGTCGATGAGTGTGTCAATTTAAAGAGTTTTCCTGCACTTAAAAAACTAAATTTGTCGAAAAATAAGCTCCGGTTATTTCCAGACCTATCAGACAACCATTTCATTTCGGAGATCCGACTGAACGATAATTCCATCTACGAGATTCCTGAGAGTATTACTTCATGCATAAACATCATGATCATAGAAATTGGAAATAATCGGATCAAGTCGTTTGACAGTCTTAAACCTTTAGCCAAACTCCCAAACCTCAGAAACATCACGCTTAAAGGAAACTCTGTTTGTAAATTAGACGACTATCTCGTCAAAATCAAAGCCATGTTTCCGAAATTAGAAGTCCTCGATGGCAAACGTTTTGCGGGAAAACGGCTAGAATCAATCAAGAAACATAAAAGGAAACTAGCCAAGGCAATTTTGTTAAAAGAGGCAGTGACAGAACCTGTTCCAGTTGTTGTAAAGGAAGACATTAAGAAAAAAGCGAGCTCTAAAAAAGACAAGAAGGTGGCTGTAGCTATTACTGCCCCTGTGATTGAGGAGATCAACCCTTTCGATATTGTGCAGGAAAGGAAACTCAAAAAAAGACTTTGCAAAGAAAAGATTAATAATGATGAAAATTTAGTCATTGAGACGCAGCCAGACTTGGTTATTGAAAATATTGCTGTTAAAAACACCAATGAATTATTAAACATGTTCGCGTCCGATAATTCCGACCGATTTAAATCGTGGTGAGTCGCAATGGGATTAAATTAGATTAAGATGAAATCAAATTCTATTACCAATTATTTTGGCGCCCCCATTAATCAATTAAATAAAGGTAGGTACCAGTAGGCTATTTCTTTATTATTCATAACTGCATAAATTGTGCTACTTAATTTAATAATACTATGCTCTTGGTGTTTATTATAGCTCTCGTTGTATAATCATTGAAGCATAACCGTTGTCAAAATATTTTTTAAATACACCATAATATAATTAAAAAACACGCAAGAAACAGAAGAGAAGCCATCAGATAAATCAAGGTACATATGCCTAAATGGGTACACCTATTTTTAATATTAAACATACACATTATCCTTTTTATAACACTCGATATGTATCCATTACAATTCGATTAGCATTATAGCGGATCCTAGTGTTTCTAATAGCACCAAAATAAGCTCATTGGCAGATCGGTTTAATCAATCATATAAATTTATACCAGCCGCACCAATATCTTCGCCTGCACAGGATAATTTAAAACAAAGTGATGATTCTATAAATTTAGACTTATTCACTGATTCTGAATCGGATAATGTTTCTGAAACAGAAATTAAGGGAATACCTAAGAATATTAGTACCGTTAAACCAATATCTAGGGCAATAGCTAGTAAACCCCCTACAAAGACATTGAAACAGGCTGTTCAGGAACATAAGGATGATATTAACAAGATATTGTCCCGATATAAGAGTAACCTAGAGTCAACTGATTTCATAGTAACATGTTCGCATAGAATGTGTGGGCCGTACCCTGGGTGCATCGAGTCTGGGAATACAGAATTGTTTAGGTCGATGAACATATGCGCTACAGGCCAAGAGTTTGATACTTGTTCACGCACTGATATTGAAACCCTTATTAAGCGGTATTGTGGGAAATTGACATCTACTGTGAATTCGCGCACAGTATTTGTAGTCAATGGAAACAGCGATGCGCCCAAGAAATTCATGGATTGCCAAGAATTTAAAGTTCCAATTGTTTCTATTAAAGAATGCTGCTATATAATCCAACAATTATCTCCTCCAAAAGTATCTGTCGACATACGGGATAGTAGTAATAATGAAATAATTAGCCAGACCACATCAAAGTCAAATATCATTACGGTATCCCCTCCCATCACCCCTATTACCCCCACTACTAGTCTAGCGGTATCGCATTATGATGGTGATTCAGAATTAATGGTGGACAAATACAAGCCGATCAGTATTAATAAGGTTGTTGGAAATAAGTTGGCAATAAACCGGATTAGTAACTGGTTAACTCACTGGCACTCTAATTTTTTGAGTGATGACAATAATAAGAAGAAAAATAATAGGATTAAGAAAGAACCTGGTAGTGTTGGTGCTGGCACTAAACCGTTAAAGATTAATGGGTCTTCGGGCAAGGACAACATGTCGCACCGAGCTGTGTTTATAACAGGCCCACCGGGGATTGGAAAATCAACGTCGGCTCGATTGATAGCTGAAGCATGCAACTACCATTGTATTGAATTCAATGCAAGTGATTGTCGAAGCAAGGATGCTTTGGATATAATGGTATCTAAGCTCAGGAGTATAAATATGGGGACTATTTACGATTCAACTAAGCGGGTGTGTCTTATTATGGATGAGATTGATGGAATCGCAGGTAATGGTGATCGCGGAGGGCTTGCTTATATGATGGATCTAATCCGCACCTCCCAAGTACCTATTATTTGTATCGCCAATGATCGCGCCAGTGAAAAGTCAAGACGGCTATTGACCGTATGTAATGAGGAAAAATTCACCGCGCCAAGCATTGAAATATTAACTAAATACCTTGTAGACAATATTATTTCTAAAGAAAACATTGACATCGACACTGCAGCCATTCGCAGATTAATCGAGTACTGTCGTTCAGATATCCGTAATATAATCAACCAATTATCTCTGCTTAAACTGTCAACAAAATCGATCAGGTACGATACGTTTAATACAAATACGGGACATGAAAATAAAGATACGGCAATAAATCTTTTTAATGGTATTAGACAAGTCTATTCGAGCGGGTCACGGTCTAAATTAACGGCCTTTGAGTATATGAAATTGTTCTTTTGCGATGACATGTTCCCATTATTAATGCAGGAAAATTACCCAAATTTAATGCCCGCCTCTGTCAAATTAATGGCCTCAAAAGCTGATGAAAACGACATGATCCAAAAATCCGGTCACCATATCTCCCTTCTTGCAGAGACGGCTGCCTCGTTTAGTGACTACGATCTATGTGACAGTGTATTGCGTAGCAGAAATGAGTGGGCTCTCTCAAATCATAGTTGTGTATTCAGTGTTATGATTCCCAGCTATCACATGAACGGGGACTGGAACTCAGGCTGGCGAACAGACTTTACACAATTATTAGGTGCATTATCGAAAAAAAACAAGTTTTCACGAATTCTGGACGAATTGGCTATGCATATGTCATTTACTACGCATAAAACCACAGGGTCTGCCCTCAATCTAGGCCCGCTAGGGCTCATCCACCATCAAATTATAAATGCACTAACCAATTCAGACACCATTACTGCAATAGATATCCTCAATAATTATCGCCTCACACGATCAGACCTAGATACCATTGACGATCTTGTTTCTTTTAATCACATGTTAGCCCCTAAATTAACACTCAAGGACATCCCTGCAAAGACCAAATCTGCATTCACCAGCGCATTTAACGCACAAATACACAATCTCCATTATTCCGAAAGCAATCCCAAAACAAGTAAGCGCAAGCTGGCTACATCCGATACCAAGCCAGTCATTAATCCGGATGATGATCAAGAGGATGATAATAATTTAGACGAAGAACCAGGCTCAGAACCAGACTCGGAACAAGACCAACAAAATAGAAAAGGGAAAGACACGGATAATATAGCGTTAGACCCAAGTATAAAAGCCGTGATTACTAAGAAGAAAAATGTTGCTACAGTTACCCCCAAACCACGCAAGAAAAGAGCAAAGTTGGTATCTGAAAACTAAATATTGGTTTTAATAATTTATAAATCCTGAAGTACACATGGCCAATAATAGTTTGTAAAATATTAAACACACCTTATAAACATCCATATTCTACTTTAATATATTATTAATGATGTAATAATTGATGTTAAAACTGGAATGGTATTTCTGAGGATTCTGATTTTTTAAGATGCTCGTATTCCGGGAAGTCGGTTTTTGGCTTAAGAAGGTCATAGATGCAGAGATGTTTGTATGATACATTGTGCTTAGCTTCTACATAGGCAACGACTTCTTCATCCGTCTTAATACCTATCTTTTCCAGTATTTCATTGCGAAGATCTGTCCCCATCCATGATTTTTGGTTCAATTTGGGCGTTAGAAGTAGATAATTGTCAAAATTCCCACAAATCGCAATCTGCTTTCTCACATTCTCTGTAAAACAGGCCTCTACATCTCTTTCTAAAATATCACTGTAAAACTTCATTTTCCACGACTGGGGCTTCCAATCACGCAACGACCTGAAGGTTAATCAAAGACCATAACGTATACACAACGATTAATAATAAATATTACTACTATGAGTTACGCTTAAAACACATCTACCACCTGCTTAAATTGGCAATAGTTTGTTACACATGATTATTTAAATACCAGAGAAACATACCTAGGCGCATTTCTTGTCCTCTGCTTATATCCATATACGATCTTTTCGCCGCCATAAAAATTCTCATGGTGCTTTAACGGATACGGTGTTCTTGGATTGCGCTCCAAGTGCTCTTTCAATGTTTCCACCACCAACGGGAAACGACCATTGATTTTTTTTGCGTTCTTTAACTAAATTATAAAGTTGAAACGGTATTTTAATTAAATACGTTTTACAAACACATAGCAATTCTCATCAATCAATCCAAGTCAGTTATAATAATAAATCACGGTACTTGGAGTTACTACTGACCTATAAACACATAAAAGGTGTGCATTAAGGGTACAATTACACAAATATTTTTAAGGTACCAATAACTTACAAACACATTAATGTTTCTTAAAGGATTCATTTAATGATAAATGCATAAATATTAATCATAATTATATCATGTAATTTTTAGAAATATATAATATTTAAATGTAAGTTTTAAAATAAAAATGATCCACAATTAATTTTTTTTTTTATTATAAAAAATTCAACCCAGTTTAAAACCAACTTGACCCCAGGTTAGACATTAGTTATAGAGTGCAAATTTTCTAGACCGAACCTCCCATTAATTAGAAATAGACTGATCTGTAGACATCCGTTTTTTATAGTGGGCAGCCAATAATCAATAACATTAATTGTGTGTAAGAGAAATATAATGAGTAGTAATCTGTTGCAAAACTCGACAAGCGGGTCTAGTTCGACCAACAGACTTAGCTCGACGCCGCTTATTGAGCGAGAATCTAAATACAGGCAAGAAATTATAAATCTAGAGACGTCGTTAAATTTGGAATATGCGTCTAAAAATGCAGCCATGAACATTATTGCGAGCTTTGAAAACATCCAAAGCATTAACGGGGATAACCAAAATTACGTGTCATCAATATCGGATGTTCCCTCTGACGATTTAATTATAGCACGGGATATTGAACAGGTCGACACTATTAAACTCGAGTTGGCTAAGAAAACGCTTACACAAGCAGAAGACAATATTAAATTACTCACGCGTCAATTAAGTCAAGTGAAGTTTAAATCATTTACGGACGACGAGAAGAAAGACAGGGTTTTGTCGAATAGAGTGAAGGAGCTGTACCACCATCTCCATATCGAGCAGTCCTTGTTTAAGGCGTATTCGCATATGTATAAGATGGCCAAGTCGAAACAGGAAATGAAGGATCTTAAAGAGAACATTAAGGATACAAACAATCGATTGACATTGTTTGAAAATATTATGATCAAGTACTCCAAAATCCTGCCGGACATGGTAAACTCAATTAGAGTCGCATCGTCATATGAACGTATTTCTTTCGTACCAATAACCGGAGAACTACTCGTCAATATTATCTCGATTGATTTAAACGCGGCCCATACGGGAATTGATTATAATTCATTAGACAATCCACCTAGTATTGGCACTAATAATAACCATACCAATGATCATTCTCGCAAAAGCATTGCGCCGACACGTTCATCAAGCTCAACTCTTATTAATATGTCTCAACTTACAAGTAACAGCAACAATCTCGTCAATACATATCCGGCTCCCTCGATAAATAATTATATCAACAATTCCAACACATTAATTAAAAATAGCTCTACGAGTGGAAAATTACACAATGACCTGCAGGTTGTAATGAGAATTGACGGCAAGGAAAAGGAGCGATCTAAACTAAAATCAAAATCAAAATATCCTGGCTCAAAATGGCATGAGGAGCTTGTAGTTCCATTAAAATCAAGCAAACTAATTTCATTTGATATTTATACGACGAAAAAGGAAGAGATGGCAGGGTATGCGTACTTCTGCCTTGAGGATTTACTAAAACAACCGTCACAGGATGTTATCATAGCTGTCGAGCCACAAGGTATTGTCCGCGTCAAGCTTACCTTCAAACGGGCATCTACTTTATTCCGGGGGCTCAACCAAGTCCATCGCAATGACGCCATTTCGCGCACTAAAACCGAAACTGTAATCAGAAATCATTTGTTCAAGCATATTAAAGTCTTTAAAAAGGTAAAGTGTGCTGCATGTGCAACCATTATTAAAGACGGAAACGCATTACAGTGCCAAAATTGCAACTTTACATGCCACAACAAATGCTGTTCTCAAGATATAATTCTCGTTAATTGTATCTCCTCACTAGGATCACCTACACTCCCACCTGGTGCAAGTAATCACAAGCGAGGGCTGCATAATCCTAACGGGGCCATTAGCAATGCTACTAAGACATCGGCATTATCTTCATCTCAATCCTCATCAAATATTAATATGTATAAGGGACTGGTTCCTAATGAACTAAGTGCATTGTCAGGTCTTAATTATAGCATCCCTCATAGATTTGCGCCGTTTAGATCGTTTAATTCAGATTATTGTTGTCATTGTGGAACGCTTGTTTTAGGGATCCGCTCCATCGGTATGAAGTGCAGCGAGTGTTCATTCGTTTGCCACAATAAATGTCTAATCAGACTTCCCGCCCACTGCGGCATGACTCTCGATTTAGCACTAAACTTGGTCCAACTTAACAAAAATAACATTGCTGCTGCCGCTGCTTCTACACCACATGGTAATACTGTCCCACTTACCGATGCATCAATTTCGAACTCGGAAAATTCAACATCACAATGCCCTCTCACTGATTCTAAATCGACAACTAAAGTGGTGAATAAGTTCAGCTCATTGCCATACCAGCCTAAGGCCTCTGCATCGACTAATTATACCAACCAAGGCAGAAAATCCGCTACCTCCTATTCCAAGGAATCAACTGACGCCTCACTGGGATACAAAATACCGGATCCATCCTTAATAAGTAAATCAAAAAAGTCTATTATCGGAAATGTTACCGATGAGACGTTGGATTTTTCGACAGATGAAGCGTATGCAGAAATATTCTACGAATTTGAGAAATTAGGGCTTGCGAATAATCGACAGACCGCTTTAGCAAAGGAATACGCTGATTATAAATCCGTCCCTTCCGATAACGAGGATCTCAAATCAATTGCAAGCTCAACCCAATTAACGATCCCAATAATCAAAATCAAACGAACACCGTCCATCATGTCGATTATCGAGTCTCCAATCACAGAACTTATTCAACCAATGACGGATTCAATGCAAGCGATGGCAGATGATAATGCCAAGTTGTTACGAATCAGGTCGCTAACAAAGGGGTCCGCCAAGACCAATATGACGGAACAAGAAGTTAGGGACGATTCTAGATATTATACTCTTGATGATTTTGAGTTACAATGTGTTTTAGGGCGTGGTAATTTTGGAAAAGTTATGATGGCGACTGGACGTGTATCGCAAAAGGAGTATGCTTTGAAATTCATTCGCAAAGAAATGACTTCGAGCAAAGACGAAATGGAAAGCATTGTGACTGAAAAACGAATATTCATGCTAGTATCTGAGGTCCAGCACCCGTTCCTTATTAATATGTACGGTTGTTTCCAAACGCAAGAGCGGCTCTGTTTCGTGATGGAGTATTCGCGCGGTGGGGACCTTATGATGCATATTCAAAACGGGGTTTTTAGTGAACACCGCGCCAAATTCTATGCGGCAGAAGTGTTATTAGCGCTTGAGTTTTTGCATGATCACGGAATTATGTACAGAGACCTTAAGCTTGATAACATCTTGTTGGATCAAGAGGGACACATTAAATTGGCAGATTTCGGACTGTGCAAGGAGAAAATGTATCATGACGACAGAACAAACACATTCTGTGGTACACCTGAGTTCTTGGCACCGGAAATTTTAAAGGACGATGACTACACACGGCTTGTAGACTGGTGGGCATTCGGAGTATTGATATATGAAATGCTCGTGGGCCAAGCTCCATTCTATGGTGATACAGAAGACGAATTATTTGAATCCATTTCGACCAAAGACATGATCCTACCGCGGTTCCTAACTCCAATATCAGCGAATATTATTAAAAACTTGCTCACCAAAGACCCATCTCGTCGTCTAGGTGCTATTAATGATGCTAGTGAGGTTAAGTCTCATATTTTCTTTAGAGACATCAACTGGCAAGATATGTACAATAAGAAAATAGCGCCACCGTTTATCCCCAAATCCAAAAACAACCTTGATTTCAGGAACTTTGACTCATTGTTCACATCTGAACCTCCAGAATTGTCCATCCGTGAGGATAATGAAGAATTTATCGACGATATTTTCCCTGACTTTGAATACACTGCCCCATGGGCCGTATCCAACCTTATCCACCAGTAATTCAGAAGTCTAGTTTATTTTAACATGACGATATTAAAAAAAATATAGTAGTACAAATGTGTCACATGAGTTAACTTTCAATTGTAGGTCTATGTATTTTCTTTAATTTAACATTAAGCAGTTTTAAGTTAGTACTTTCGGTGTCCATTTTTTCATCTGCAGATATTGCTTTCATTTCATCGAGGTGGCCCAAAATAACCTCATGGTGTGTGAATTTCTGGCTAATAAAGCCGATAAATTTGTGTAATTGGGGTTTATGGGCATATAGCACTGAATAACATAGATAAAGGCACAAAAGACTTGGCGTTTTCATAAAAACAAGGTCTGAATGAACAAGTCGTTTAAATGCAAGCCGTGCATCTTTAATAAACATGGCATTTGACATTTCTTCAGTGAAAAAGGAATCGATCCCCATAAGTTCGAGAAGAATGAACGTCAATGCGTCATACGGACAATGAACGAACAGTTGGAAGTTTAAACTAGCCAGTATAATAAACTCATATTTGATTACACTATCCTTAAACTCGCTGGTTTTACTATTTGATAAAGCCTTGATGCTTAAAAACTCATCAAGTGCCATAAACCTTTCTTCACATTTACACGCCAAAAACAAACACGTTATCATCACCAACTTCGGGTCGTGTTGCATGACTGAATTTTTTATATAAAACCGTCTAAATAAAATCACTCCCGTATACATGATTTTCTGGCTTAATTGTGGAGTGAACTGAGTTGTCAATGCCTTCAAATTAGTAACGTAAAAATCACAAATATGCACCTCATCTTCCATACTCAGTCTCAAGTCAGGATATATATGGATCCCTGCTTTTTCATTTATAGTGATACGTAACTGCATTATATCTACTTTGCTCATTGTCCAGAATTTATCTTGGGTCCCGTGATGATATCTCATAATTAGGAACGTCAAAATAATACTTCGATTGGTAAAAAAAAAGATTAAAAGTAAAACTCTAGATTTATCATATTCTTTCATAAAATATCAAGTTTTATATTAAAAGGAGATTAGTTTAATGTATCCATCTGAAGTGGATGCTAGGATTGTGTTTTCGAGTGGATTATATTTGATGCAGTTGACTTCGGTGGTAGGATTTTGCGGCATTTTCAATTTACAGCCTTTGCTGGTATTGGATTGAGGATTAATAGTATCGATTTGAAATTCGGCGACTGGCTTGGATAGGTAGGTGTTGTATGCAACTATGCGACCGTCTTCACTGCCACATAGGAAGGTATCTTCGTCGTCGGTTAATACTGACAATCCAATTCGGGAGCGTGTGTTTTGGTGACCCGAAAATCGATGCTGTATAGCGTATGGTTTGCGGCCAATAATGACGCCCGTATTATCCTTGGCTACGGAGATAAGTCTCCCTGACTTTAAGTAGGTAAGTGATGAAATGCCACGAGTGTGTGCATCTATTAATGGGATCGTGCTTCCTCCCTTTCTGATGTCAAATATCGCAATATCGCCTGATTCTAACCCACACGCCACTTCGTATGAGGCCAGCGGATTGAATAGCGCACTTGAGACTTCAGATGGGAAACTCTGCTTGAGAACAACTCCTTGCATTATGCGCAAATCGTGCACTAACAAATTAGACGAGTAAGATGTTTTATTGGCATGGCCAGTAACAAATAAATTAGGATCGATTTCCGAAAATGAAATAGAATTGATGCCACTTTGTAACTGTCGCGATTCACGTTGAATGTTTTTAACTGCGTCATAAAGAACAACACAGCCGTCGTCTAATCCGACTGCGAGTAGGTCGGCCCGTTGCGGATTATATGTAATGCTATTCACAATGGCTGGAAACCCTACATGTTGACAGCTTGGAACTCCAGAAACAACACTGTTGTAGTTATATGTTTTGATTGACGGCTGCATTCCAGCTATTGAAAAGTTTCTATAATCTCTGTCGTAAGCTATGGCACTTATTCGACGACCCATTGGCAAAACATCTGTAATTGTAATGGCTGCTAAAAGTTGACAATTTGATATTTTATGAGCCTCACAAATAACCCTTTCCAGCTTCTTATAAAGGTTAGTACAATTGAACAAGCTTGGTTGCATATCATTCTCCTGGTCCTTTGATAACTGGGCATTTGTTTTATAAATTTCTTCCGATGCCATGCTACCCAAATCTCTAGTGAACGCAGCAATGATTTCTCGTTCAATCAGTTGGCTATTACTGGATATTGGACTCGCCTTGGGTTTAATTATTGGTTTAGCCAATGAAGTCATGTATACAGACGGCTCCGCATCCTCATAGCCGCCAATTAAGACAGAATCGTCGCATTTGTGATCCCCAGCTAGGGTAGTGTCGATTGTTTTACTGCTACTGATTGTGCGATTCGCTCTTTTCTTATGCGTGACAGCCACCGAACTGCTCCTGCTCATCATCATAAGCCGCTTTAAATGATGCAGCTTGTTAAGAGATTTGATTAATTTATACTTCTTTGCTTCAATCAATGACTCTGTAAGGCTGTTTATACTAATACCTGCATACACCGAAACACTTTTGTTCTTTTCTGTAATTGCTGATCCTAGGCTCGCATGAATTATTTCCAACTGTTTAAGCGGCGGCGATAATTGGGAGAGCATAAATTTAAACAAATTTACTACATCAACGCTGGCAGGAGCGGTTTCATTGCTCGGAAAATGTACTATTCCTTGTTTATTACTCGATGTATTTAAAATCGACCTTTTATACTCTTCGACAATCTCTGATAATGCCATATTAGGCGTCATTAGCCCCAATTTAATTTCCGACTTGCAAACTGGACAATCCTTAGAAATATCGCAATTATTGAAATAATTGGTCAAACAATTATAACTATGAAGTTTACAGATAATATAATTGGATATTCTTGTTAATATGGTACTAAAACTAGGGGTTGTTTGTGATATTGGTGATAGAAATATAATAGTAACATACCAAAAGGAATGTCCACAAGGGGTAATATACGGCTCATTGTATAGATCAATACAAATACAACATATCAGCTTCTTCGAATAATCGGACCCGTACTGCATAATAGCCTTTACAAAGCAATCTTTAATTTTATCCATCATGCTGTATCGTTTTTTTTCGATTATACAAAAAGTATTTTTCCCTTATCTAATTTATTGGGAAATTGCAATTCACTTTCAGTAAAAAAGAATATTACTATCGTGTTACACATGGCCCTATCATGCAAGGAATGCCGAAGTACAAATATTGGGACACAGGGATCTAATGGGACTACCTTTTGCGAAGATTGCGGTACAGTATGTTCGAATTTATTTTTGAATACCTTATTGTATTAGTGTCCATCCATTCATCTAGTTGTGAACTTTTTTCTTTAGACCGCAAATTTTAAAATTATAATTCCTTTTTTTTTAATTATTAATTTGAACAAACTAGGTGTTTAGTGAGAGTCTTATTGTTGCAGAGAAGGAGTTTCAGGAGGGGCCTGGCGGGCAGATATCTGCGATTGGGTCGTTTGTGTCGATGGACAGTGGGTCTGCGGTGAGTAGTTTTACTGGGGCACGTGGGTTTGGACGAGAGTCTCGGGAAATCACCTTGATGAATAGCAAGCGTGAGTTGACGGCTATATCTGAGCGGATGAACATCAGATCATCGGGGCTTGTAGATGACGCGCATCGAATGTATAAATTAGCACTGCAGTACAATTTCACGAAGGGTCGGCGGTTGCAATTGGTGCTGGCCGCGTGTCTTTATTTGAGCTGTCGGAAGGACAATGTCCCGATTGTACTTTTGGATTTTTCAGACGCGCTGCAAGTGAATGTATTTACATTGGGGAATGTGTATTTACAGCTTCGAAAGCTCATTAATCCGCGCATAGACAACACGGATCCGGCCATATATATTCTGCGGTATGCGGGAAAACTGGAGTTTGGGGATAAATTGGCGGCCGTAGCGACCACTGCGGCCAAGTTGGTGTCCCGGATGCGGATGGACTGGCTCAACTTTGGGCGGCGGCCGTGTGGGTTGTGTGGGGCAGCACTACTTATTGCGGCACGAATCCACAGTTTCCACCGAACTATTGGCGATGTCATGCGCGCCGTCAGAGTCTGCAATGCCACAATACGCACACGCCTCAACGAGTTCGAAGCCACGCCCGTCTCACAACTCACGGTTGCCCAGTTCCTCCAGTCAGATCCAACCAGCATACACGATATACACAATATACACACTACCGACAATCCCCCCAGTTACAAGCGCAGTGAGCTCAAAACAGCAGCACAGCTCAATGAAATCAAGTACCTGATGCAGCTGGAAAGCAGGGCGAACAACAACACCAAGCTAAGTATTGGTGGACTGAGTGAAGACGAAGAAAGCATCTTGAGTAATTCCGACATGCAGCTTCCCGTTTCAATAGATGACACGCCGCTTCAAATCGAGACTGATATGCGCGCACTCGTCAAAATCCATTCGTTCCGGTCCCATGTCTTCTTCGATGCCGCTAGTCGTCAGCTGGCTCTCTTACGAGAGTACACAAATAATAGCAACAGCAATAGGAGTAATACTGCACAGTGCGGAACGAGCGTTGCGTCCTATAATACAACCACAACACTGGCCAAGAGCATTGCAGACAACCAATCGCTGATATCGGACGATCCAGACAATCTGGAAGATGTAGACGACAGTGAGATTGAAGACATGATCTTGGGGTCTGAGGAGCGTGAAATCAAGAGTAAATTGTGGTGCGAGATGAACAAAGAGTGGCTGGCCGAACAAGCGCTTAAGGAGCAGATTGAAGCCCGGTACAAAGAACAAGGCATCGAGCCGCCAAAGAAAAAGGCACGCCGCAGTACATCTGGCCCAAGGGTCGTCTTCAAGCAACACACTACCGCAGAAGAAGCTATTCACAACCTAATTGACAAAAAAATTTCTACTAAAATCAACTACGACCAGCTCAGCTTGTACACAATAACCAGTAGTGAAGACACTCTGCAGGCCCAACTCCTGAATGGCAACGATACCAAGGTCGCTGGGATTGCGCAGTTTCTCGAAGCAAATAACATATCCCTTAAGCACGAGCTGGACGATGAACCCAATAACATCGACATTGCCTTGTTGGGCAGTGCTGAGACTATTGGCGATGACTTCGACCCATCTGTCTACGAATACTCACAGGCTGTCATCTCACAAACACAGCACCACAATCAAGTCATCGAACACGAATACAAAACCGATACTAATAACCGAAATCTCACCCAAGATAATTTAACACACGGTGAAGAACAAGAAGAACCAGCAGTTGATGATGAGTTTGATGAGTTTGACGATAATTATGGGCATTACCACAACCATGACGACCAAGTAGATTATTACGATTAATGTTTCACTCGCCCCTTTCATCCCTTTGTTTAATAAATTTATATTTCTTCGCTAATGTTCCATTGACTTAATAGAGATTAATAGTAGGTAGTTTTATAAATATTAGCCCCAATTAAATTATGTAATCATGATTAAGCGATACATTATTTACAATCAGGTCGTTTGAATATCCGTCGAAGGACACTGTATTAACGAGTGGCTTATTTGCCGTTGTAATTACTTTGATTCCTTCTTGCGCCAACACCCCTCCTAAAACGGTGCAGGCGGGACTAAATTGATTATTACGATGGCCGTTTGCGTAAAAACTTGTTAGTTTACTATCCGATACATCAAAATTAGCACCTAATGCGAATAATTTTACTGTTTGTCTATACCTATCAATACACAAAGTTACCGCATCATCAGAAGTACTGCCTGCGATACTATTGTTATACTCGTAAACAACCTGCATTGCCACATAGACCCATGAAAGTGTACGCTTGGTTTTGGTTATAAATATACACTTATTTGAAAAGTCAATATCGTTAGACAAAAGCAACGTGTGTTTAAAGTCGGGAAATACTAATCTATGCTCGACTATCTTTTTCTTACTTCCTTTTTCCATCGATTCTGGGTCAACCGATTCAGTAAAGTAACAATGCTCGTTTAAGAACAAACTGAATTGTCCAACCATGCCACGCATTGTGCCAATAATCAATTTGATGTTTCTCTCCTTACATCTCACCGCCACTTGAGTCACAATATCATAATTATTACTCAGGCAAATCACAAGATCATAGCCAGATAATTGTAACTCCGCCTCCATCACCAGCGATAAAATCTCAATACTTGGATTCAATGTTGACAAAAAGTCTCTTGCTGCATTCGATCGAAGTTTCCCCAAGTCTTCTGCCTTATACATGAAGTTGCCGTCAACGTCTGCTGGTGTCACACTGCCATCGTCCACCACCGCTAACGACCCCACGCCAGCCAAAACCAAATTTTTACACACCTCAGCACCGAAAAGATCCACTTGATACACAAGAACCCTCGCCCGGACCAATTTCTTTTGTGCCTCTAACCCCCACAGCCGGATCTGTCGGTCATACTGCGTCTGTTCCTGAATCGTCAGCTCACAATCTTGCTCAATAATCTCCATGCAGGGTTCTTTTTTATTTAATTTAAAATTGAAGAACTAATTATTAAACAAACGGATTCTCGATTTGACTGCTTCCATCCACAGGATAAATTGCGATCAAGGCTGTTCCCCGAGCAATAACAAGCCCCAGCAGTCTAGACTTGGAAATGGTGTTTCCGCATAACTCCAGTGTTTCTAATATGACCACACCCCAGTTACATGTAAATAAATATAAATAATTGCATTAATTAGCAAGCCATTAGACTGTTAAAAAATACTATCGTCCAATATAACAATTATTTCTACATTACCTGGACTAATAAACTCTGTGCAATCGTCGATAACCAGATTAAGCAACGAATCATGGCTTTTAAAGGTTCCTTCAACTGGCAATATAAACATGCATATCCAAATAAAACATACTCTTAATACTCATGCTACTAAACTCAATCTCGCTATTATTAATCTAACTATTTGCATATAAAATTATTCTTTAACCTACTTTCCCTTCCTCCAGTGAACTTTACATATACTTTTTTCCCAACCAATTTATCAAAATCATAGATCTGCGTCTGTTTATGTGCATGGATCTGCGATTGTGGGGGTGCCGCTGATGACTGTCCCACAAAACAGTTTTTTTTATAACATCAAAAAATACAAATTAATAGGGTCATAAATTGGTTAGAACATAGTTTTACATAAACTGCACATCTTATTATGTATGGAAATCTTGTAAATTGTTAATAATAACGGGAATGTGTACAAGTATAGTCCCGATTATGCTTACGATTCGATAATCTTTATGAAAAAACTAAAATATCAACTACCATTTATTTTATAGCCTAAGAATGGTATAATCGCATTAGTGATGTGTATGGCTATGTTTTACGGGGCCTGCAAATTAATATAACTCCACCCACGTCAACGAACGACAAATTAAACCTGTTATTTCACATGTTATGCAATTAAAAATAGTACTTTATACAAACTTTAAACTAGTCATTAATTTTACTCCACATCTTCATTTGGGCTGGGTGTATAATAACAGGTATTTTCTAACTCAATGATGCCTAGATTCGAGACCTCCGTCGTTAATTCCTCCATGTTTTGGTCATCTTCGTAGTAATCGTCTACCGAGCTAAACCGACTTTGTTGCCCTGGAAACAAACTTGCGTTTAAGTCGTCAAGCTCTTTGCGAATCTTTTCACGTTTATGCACGGACTTTTTAGACCTACTTTTCCCTTTCCCCTTTCTTGGATATTCTGAGCTTTTATAAGTGAGCCCTATATTAACCTCTACATTAAAGCTTACGTTTTTTCTTAGTGGTACATCTTCCTCTACTCCTCCTCTTCTTTCAACAATTGGGCTATTAATAATTATATTTTCATTAAGATCAAACTCATCCATAAACATGCCTGTTCTTCTACTACTAGTATCATAATCAGGCTGGCTCACTGTTCCTGGTGCTAAGTCTGTATTTGGGCGTCTACGATTTACAAATGGAGACGGTGACTGCGGCAACGACCATTTCGGAGATCGCTTCACTAATACGGACACGGGCCTTATATTTCTTACGTCTGCCCCGGGCGTCGGCGATCCAGCTCGCGAAAGAATTAATTTCGACAGCGTTTCTGAATCATCATTTAGTAATTCTTTACAATTGTAAAACGACACCTTCGGCCCATCCTCTGGCGCCGGCTCGTTTAAAATCTCCTGCTTCTTTCTTTCTATAAGCTTCTTTTGCGTAGGTGACAAATCGTTCATAAAACATGAGGTCACAGGTAAATTTCCAGCTCGTTCTTGCAACTTTAATGTAAGGCGATTTATTTTTTTATTGTTGTCCCCCATTAGACTAGCCAAAAAAGGCAAGTTAATAACGAAAAAGATTATAAGCAATTCCAAGGGAACATTCTCAACCGATGGGTTCATTGTGAACTTATTGCTTACTAAACCGCAGGGACTAGTACTACAGAAGAAATGTAGCGAGTCAAAATTGAAGAAGAAGACATCTTGCTTGGTTGTTGTAGACACAGCCTCTGCCTTAGTAAGTCGGTACAAAGGTAAGGTTAATGATGGGGTTGCTTTATGAGGACTTGATAGCATCGACGCACGCCCGCGTGCTTAATAATGATAAAAATAATTGGATATTACATCAACTTTATTATTAGCTAATCTAGTTTTCTTTACGCTTAGATACAATTCCATTATCAGGCGCACTTTGCCCCGCAGCCATCTCAGCTTCGCGTTGGCTGTACATTGGCTCTTTAAGCAGCTTAATCTTAAGTTTATGGTACTTTGACTTCAAATGGTTATCGAGCGCAGTCTTTCCAATAAAAAATTTACTAAATAAAAATATGTGGAGTGTAAATAGGTGGGTTAATATATACTTGACTAATTATTTCAATTTAATCTCTCCCCCAACTCAACGACCACGTGTTAACTCCACACATTTTTTTTGTCGTTGTTGGTTGGCCAAGTTTTAATTGTTATGACCACACATGATCATTTTTAATATTTCCAATTATGTATACACTAGAATGCCATCTCACATGACATTTGATTCGATTCGGATTAATATTATTACTATCATTTTTGTTCAACATGTGCAACATTAAACATAATTAAAAGAAAGCAAAAAAAAAAACATACTCGCATTGGATACACCCATGTTGGCCCATTCCGGGCATTTCTATGTTGAGCTCAGGGATTGCAGTTGGGTCATGCTTTTCTACGATCTCGTAGATCTGGTCCAAGTCCTTTGTCCATACCTTGATTCGGCGTTGTTTACCGGAGCTTTTGTTGACCTTATGGTAAGGTTTACGTAAAGCTTGGACCATTGCTAATTGTTATAAAAAGAAATGGATTTCGCCAACCGATTGCATGCCGGCATCGCCCACCCGTTGTCCCGTGAATGGCAATCTACCAACACAAGCATCACCCCTTCACATTTAGTTTACCCAATATTTGTCAGGTATTACAATATACCATATTTCGTATATTAAACCAGGTTAACAAGGGTATAATTATTATCCTTCAAACTTCTTTTCTTTTTTCTACAATTAATAATTTTTTATATTCATTTATACTTAGTCACGATGACAATGTTAAAGAAGAGATTAAATCGATGCCAGGCCAGTATAGATTAGGAGTCAATGAACTGAAGTCATTCTTATTTCCACTGGTAAAACAGGGGCTCAAGTCGGTTTTATTATTTGGATACCTTTCTGCCGAACTAAAAACCCCTACCGGCACTCTAGCATTATCCGAAACGAATCCCGTGTGCAAGGCTATTGGCCTGATCAAAATAGAGTACCCTAGTCTTTATATTATAACCGATATCTGTCTGTGTGGCTATACTTCCCACGGTCACTGTGGTGTATTTGATGGTGCAGGGGTCCTTGATAATGAGGCCAGCATCGATCTACTAGCCCAGTCTGCTGTATTATACGCCAAAGCAGGTATGTCATAACTACATTACATTCCAATCAGTATATACCCCTTGAATGAAATAGAATAATAATTACCGATTTGTTATTATCACATCAGGATGTCATGCCGTAGCCCCATCTGATGTTATGGACGGCAGAATTGGCCAAATCGATCGCTATTTGAAAAGAGAAGGATTGAGAGGCTCGGTAAGTAAAGCGCATTATAGATTACCTTCTTGGTTCACCAAATTGTATGAAATTGATAACCGGATGTACTTAATGCACCAATATTACTTAACTTTTAACCTACTAATATTGACAAGGTGGCAATTATCAGTTACTCGGCTAAATTTGCATCCAAATTCTACGGTCCCTTCAGAGATGCGGCCAACTCATCGCCTGCATTCGGAGACAGAAAGTGCTACCAATTACCACCAGGAAGCAGAGGACTCGCCATGCGCTACGTTGTATGATAATTAATGCCGCATATACACTGCCGCAACTCTTATAACTGTAGCTCTATTACTAACAAGTATCTGCATATTAATATAATAATACCCATGCCACCTCCTTTGCTACTAAGGACCGTGATATAGCAGAACATGCAGACATGGTAATGGTCAAACCAGGAATGCCATACCTGGATGTCATTAGAGATGTCAAAAATAAGGTAATTATAAGTAGATTTTAGTTAAAGTTATTTACATTACGCCAATTTATTATATTAATCCTAATTATCAATCAAATGAACAGTACCCCGATGTTCCGTTGTGTGCATACCAAGTCTCTGGCGAGTATGCAATGATCATCCATGCCGTCAACCATGGGGTGTTTAATCTCGAAGATGCCGTCATTGAAAGTCTTGTCTCTTTCCGTAGAGCCGGCTGTGATTTCATCATCTCATACTTTGTACCACATTTTCTAGCGTGGTATTCAGCAGCATCAATATAAACAAGGGTAAACTTTATTTTATAATAGGGATACGGTGGAACTTCAATTTAACGTATCATAATGGATTGGTTTTAAATAGATTTTAGTGGTTGTTTATTTTACATATTTTTTGTAAAGTCCATCAAAATATGAAGTCGGATAGGGTGAGAAGCACCCCTAATTATACGGTAGATAAGATGAGTATGGATGATTTTTTCGATGCTGCGGTGCAAACAAGCCAGAAGAGTGCGCTTGAGTATATTTCGAAAGAAACAGCTAGCAAACTAGATGAAAGTTTTAACAAAATCAAAACATCCACAAACAAAACCCCCCAACAAGGCTTAACTACGCCTCCTACAAGAAAAACATATAAAGCGACCCCCAATAGACGAATAAAAGTATATAGTGTTATTTAATATCCTTTCTTTAAGTATTTAAATTTACAACATAATTCTAGCTCTAACAATCTATTTTTTTTATTAATAACGCACCACACATCATCTTTATTATGTTACATACCAGAAGTCGCATGGAAGTCGTTCGATGACTGAAGATGAAGCTACAGACATAGAATTTAGTCCAGATGAGATCACATCGGGGAATTATAATGGGAAACATGATGGCAACGAATCTTCCACGCCAGATTTAACATTTTCTCTTAAAAAACGACCTAACCCAGGAGGGTCCTTATCTTTCATGAAAATAAAACGACAAAACTCACCGATCCATGAAACTTTATCGATCGTACCGTTGGTCAATGATACTACTACTCGTATTAATTCCAACATAGACGATGTTAAACATAATAATGTGACAACTATTCCTATACAATCTGAGAATAGCAGCGATATAAATTATAAAAAGAAATATTACGACCTGTTAGCATTAAGAACGACAGACGCCGAGAAGGAGGTGGTGAGTATGCGTGCCTTATTGCAAGACCACTGCCAAAAATCAGACGCACTTATTGCACAATTAAAGCGAGACAACCATAAATTATCACAACGAGTAGAAATAGCACAAAACCAAGGAAACGCGAATAATCGACAAGTAGAAATCGACAGACTTACTAAAGAGACAATCGATAAGTCAACGACAATTGAATTTATGCAGTCACAGCTGCATTCATTACAGCAGGATTGCAAAGCTCAAAAAAATGACTATCTGGACCTCCAAGTGACTCTTACAGCCGTCTCCAAGGATCTGGACAAGTCTAAAAACATAACTTATGAACTGCAGAAAAAGTATTCTACGCTGCAGCAACAATACCAGCAGATTAAATTATCTTCACAATCGTTGCAAAAGGAGGCATCAACTAATATAGACCTTATACAGAACCTTAAATCGGACAGCATTAATAAGGACTTTGAAATAAAGTCAATGTCGGAACGCATCAAGAAATTATTAGACGACAAAAGAAACTTACAATTAAAAATAGATAAACTCCCTTATTCCAATAATACCACCTCTTTGCCTGCCCCGTCTGCCAGTTACGAACAAGGGCTAATGAACAACCTTTTATCCCTATACGATGGTCTTACCGGGATTAAAATCAAGCCAAGCAAAAAATCAGACTCAAAATACACCTTTATTTGGACAAGTGACGCAATCGTATTTAAATTTATTCTTATTTTCCATAACACAGATAACATCGACTATAATTACAAGTCTATTAGCCTTAATGGTAAAATATTATATCCCGACGATCTCGAATTGCTTAGTAAAACAAAGGGAATGTCCGCTGACGAAGACTATCTATTCTTTTACCAAAGTCTAGAATTCACCACCTCCTATCTCCAAAAGTTTTTCATTGCCATCTTCAATAGTCTAAATAATTTTCACAATAAAGTGATTCCTTCTTAAGTATATTAATTTCGCATTTATTCAACGTGCGGTTCACTAATTGGTTCATAGTTAAGTTGCTTTAAATGAGTGTTGACATGTTTGATGGGACGGCTGGACGCTCTTTTTTTCTTTAGGCTCTTGTCCTTTAAAACAATAGGCGCCTCGTTGGTATCCAGCAACGATATCCCTTCTTTATGCAGATACTTCTCTACAGCTACGATATCGGGAACAGCAATGCTTTTCCATAATCGCTTGTACGAATCGGAGACACTTACACACGAATACGCCCGCTTATCATTATAAAACAACATCTGGAACCGTTTAATCTTGCGTGGATCAAGCACAAAAATATCATTTTCAGCCATTGCACTGTCAATGTGTTTGTATACATTTGGATTATACTCGGCCAATGTACTTGCCATTATCCCTCCTTCCCCATTCGTGTATCGTGACTTAAGAATAGCTATCAAATCATCTTTGCTTTTTATATCATGTTCCGGTCTAAACACGACATCGTCCCCTTGCAAAAACAAGGAATCGACCGCTTCGTTTGCTGCAGATAAGGATTTATAAATTTCAGTGCCAGGCCCTAATGTCAGCTGTATTTTCTCTGAAATAATGCCTATATTCTCCCGGCGGCTAGGAATGACCTTTAAATAGTCGATAATAATCTTCTTAATCAGCGGCACAGGTGTGTTTTCCGACCTTTCATTTGCATGCCCAAGCGCCAACCTCTCACTCAACGACAACCCTGATCCAACAACTCCATCTCCCATCATAATAATTGTAAACTATATGATAAATAAGTAGTAACATAAAATATCTTTATTTTTGATTAATAGAACTATATCTTCGCTTGTTTCTTGTCACATTTAGGCTGGTTTGGGTTGTGCTGTTGGTAGTATTGCGAAAAATATTGGTGAATGCGGGCAAGGAATTGCAAGAGTAACTGTCGGCAGAAATAACATGAATGCCAGCCAATGTTGTATTGATTTGCCTCATTGAGACAGATGTTGTACGCCATTTTTTAATAAATTTAGCTACAATATCCCTTTTACGGATAATCTCTTGCTGTTCTTGTAGCCTATTTTTAATACACTGAGTGACATTGTGCGAAAGCTGGTTGAAAATAAATGTATCAATAATCTCATTCGCCATGTATGACACCATATTGGCTTTAATCAGTTCAATTTTCAAGTTATGCTGTTGTTGTTCACGCATCTTAAAGGCATAAATAGAGTTTACTAATTGGGTCATTCTCTTGTACAAAACTTTGTCGTACAAATTATTTAATGTCTGTGCCATTTCTACTTTAATAGATGCGGATAATTTTTGCACTTGCATTTCAAATTCTAATCGTTTCTTTTTTTCTACCTTGACCCGATATACTGCATTAACAATAAAGCGCAATGCGTTACTAACCCCTGTTTGCAAAAGAATATCCACCCCTGAAGCCGTATACTGTGTTATATATTTCTGCAAGTCCAGCACTGGGCTCACTACTAACGGGCTTGTCATTAAATTGGAAACACCCTTGAAAATAGTTGGTGATGACACTGATGTCGAAATTGTCTCATTAAACACGGGCTGTATTTTACTAGCTCCAGTAAATGAATATGAGATCGTAGTTGGCTTGATTTTGGCTACGGCTTGATCTGCCCACCATCCAAATCCCGGTGTTGGAGTCTCATTAATGTCCTCAACATCCTCCCCATCCTCCTCTTTCTCATCATCAGACGATATGTTTCTAAGTTGCATAATCTGCAGTTCAGTAGGCTTAACGTTAAATTGATCCTTACTTACGGGCATCAACCCAAACATGTACTTGTGATCTTGTAAAATATATTCCCGAATCTCATCATGGGCATAGACCAATGAGCCTATACAGTGAGTCTTGTTCGGGAGTTTATAGAGTACGGTTTGGTAATCGCATTGGGAATTAAATTGGGTATTAGGTTGATATATTTTTCCAGCTATATTGTGATTGATTCCTGAATTACATGCGACGCGCCAGTCTATCTTTGTATCCCTCAAGTCAGTACACACAGAATCGGCCACGATTATATTATAATGCTGTGCAAAGGCAAATGCAGCAGATAATGACGGAAAGTGCAGCAAATGCTGCAATACAGTTAAACTGATAATATTGCCCATCCCAATCCGTCTAAACCCTTTAATTATACTATAATAGGCCTCTTCTCTGACCTGAGTAGCGAACATTGACATAACTATAGACTGAAAGAAATCTGCATCTTGGTGGAACAAAGTAAAGTATTCGCGAATATCGTTTTCTTGTATACTATCAATCACTTCCATTGCGAAAATAACTGGCTTAGATGCTAGTATGCCCGGACTGAAAGTGTATATCCGCATATCCGTGCTATTCGCCCTTCTTGGCCAAAATCGTGCGTAATTTGAATTAAAATTCAAGATCCCATTATTGCAATACGATAAGTTGATCAATAGGTAATATGAAATAATTTCTGGCTCACTAGGTGTCACAAACTGCCCTTTTTCCAATTCATTGGATAGCCTGTACTGATTATACAACTCGATGATATTATTAAAAATATTATTACACCTTTCAAAGTTCAAGCTTCCAGAGTAGGACTCCGTTGTTCCTGCATCGTACATTCGATATAACCTAAAGTGTGCATAAAGAAGTATGCGTATGCATTTTTCAAGTATATGTATTACCGGCAATCCACTTAATTTCTGGATTGTAATCTCGCGAAGTACCATTCGAATTCTGTCGTGCACAAAGGTGTACACATCAACCCAAGACAACGGGGTCACCGATTTCCATCTGTTGGTTGTCGAAAATATGGTAATGTTTTCTTTTGACAACAATTCTGTAAAGTTAACATCTAATGTCGTTTCCAAGTCAAGAATTTCATTGCACAAATAATGCAGAATATTTGAAAGTGTTGATAAACTAAGCAACTCACTCTCATCCTCGATCTCCTGGCTCTGTGCCGATCGTTTATACGCCTTAATGACTCGTTCTGGATCTGCGATCCTTGTATTTTTGCCCACACTTCCTGTACCGCCACAATTAGCTTCCTCATACCCACTTGAAAATATTCCCACTGAGGTCCCAATTGATCCTGCATTAGCCAATGGTGTATATTCTGTGCTCAAATTATTGCCACTACTAGTTCCGGCGTCCGTAATCATCCCCGGTGGAAGTGTTTCTAATAAATGCAAATTTCGGGACCGCTCCCGCTCTTTCATTTCATATTCTGGACACATATTAGGACACGTCCCATGCTTACCCACATGAACAGACATTTTAAAATATTGATCTATTATACATACACAATAGAATTGATGGTATATATGTAAATTTATACTATGTTAGTAGCCGACATGAATTCATTTTATCGTATTATTTTTTACAAATAATCATTATCTTATATATGAATTACTGATGTGCCAAGTCTACACAATCTGTACCCGACTAAAATGCAAAAAGTCGAGATTAAAATCAAATGCCTGAACGAGGTTCGCATAATCGTAGCTTATTCTGAAACGACATGGGATGAACTTAAGCAAAAGGTATTTAGCAAAACTAAATAACTACAATATGATATATATACATCCACTTCAGACACAGTCTATACAACGGTATTACCATATTTTTACTACCTGTTGTGCAATAAACAATTAAATAAAAATTTATTAAAAAAATTTTAATCCAAAGCGTAGTTATGTAGTCCTTTATTATTAGCTTATGCATGAAGATCCTCCCCCCCCACCCCAATGTAACCTCGTCATTATTCATACTATTAATACTACAAACACGGCCAGATCAAACTGTTATTTGAATTGGACTGTGACTTTGCATTAAAATACAAAGATCATGATCATGATACGATTACAGTCTCGACCCCTGAAGAATTTGCTACAATGATGTCGTTTGGAAAGGACACAATCAATGCCTTGATTAGTTTAAAACGAAGCCCGACATCGACGTCTAGTTTAGTATCTTCGATTGGCATCAAGCACCCAACCCTAATCACATCTGCCAACACGGCTTATAATAGCTCCTCCCTACACCAATCACCCCAATTTGATAATGTACCTATATCGACAGATTTTTCCGACGAGAGTATTAAACAAGCAAACAAAATAATTTCAGAGTCTGACAAAATTAGCCCCATAGAAATTATCCAAATCTTAAGAGATATTACGAAATTCATTTGTACACAGGACGTATTTGACCATGAATTTGCATCTAAGAGCACGGGGAAGAGTCTAGTTACGACAGAGAACATCGAGGCATGGAACGAACAGCAAGTGAGTGAGTGGATGGCCGCTAATAATCTCCAGCAATACATTGACATATTTAAAACGAACGAGATAGACGGCGAGTCGCTCATCCATATGGACCACGAATGCCTTAAATCAATGAACATAGACAGTGCAGGCAAACGAATTAAAATACTGAGGCAAATCTCATCACTCAAAATGGCCGCCGGCATCGATCCACCACTTTCCCCCCTCCTCGAATTCAATGAATTGCATTTATAAAAAATAAGGATGTGTTATTTTATTAAAATAAATATACCAATATAAATAGATAATCTTGGATTAAATTTATCTATGTTTTAGGTATTTGATGTTTCGATAACTTAATTATACAAAATAATGCCCATTTTTCAAATTTTCGTATAATAATAGCCAATGGATTGTCGTTAACCAGGGTGAGCTCATCGGTAAGGATTGTTGTGGCCCCATGGAGGTTTCCAAAGACAACATCGGTCAGAATTCGATCGCCAATGACGGCTATTTGTGGCGCTGTGAGATTGAATTCGGCCAATATAATCGACATTCCGTCTGGTTTTTTAGTGCCGTGTTGTAATACGGGAATTTTTAACCTACGTGACAACTCAATTGCATTAATATACTCATGATCGTCACTCGACCCTGCAGAATTTGAAAACACAATAAACTTGCCTGGAAACACTGATTGGCCATGCCTTACATTGTCTTCTAAGCCCGGATATATTTCATTTGCATAAGGTGCTGTAATACAATTGTCCTTATCCATAACTATTCCTTTAATCCCATCGTTCCTCAGTTTTTCAAAATCGATACATGAAACATCTATATGAAATTAAAATTAATGACTTGTATTAAAAAATGCAAATCTACAGCGCATATGAATCATGTAATCAGTAATTATCCCTGCTAGATAAAATACTCACCCTTTACGTAATAATTGGGAATAAATACCGTGGGTGTAGCTAGCAATCGCAGTGTGGTTTTGATCGCAACAATGTTAAAGTATTGCATTATTAAAAATACATTAAATATTAATAAACCAATTGTTATATGCCCCCATTTGCACAGTCGACACCTTTTTTTTCTACCTTTTTTTTGGCCTACACGCTCTCTCACACATTAATAATAGACACCGGTTACTTTGTTTAAATTATACACAGTTGTTATATTATCAGCAATTTTACAATAACTATTGAAATATCACCCTCTCTGGCACGATATTAACATCTAATAATTATCGAAATCACTTACTTGAACACAAATTTTTTTGATCGATTAAGTAGAGTTGAGTCTTAGTTTTTTTTAGTTTTTTTTCCATCTAACAATTGGGTATTGCGCGCCACATCAATACTTGACTATCTATAAACCCATGAACGTCCCAATGATTAATTCTAATGACGCGATAAGGAAGAATGCCAAAAAGCATCTCTTAGATTTGCAGTATGATCAACAAATCGTCCCAGATCAATATGACCTCATGGGCAAGTCGTTGCAATATGAGCCTTCATTAGATCTCGATAGATCTGATTTTTATAATACGATCTATGCGAGTCCGGATTTATATAGTGATTACATAATGTCACCTTTAATGCCTGATAAATGGCAATACTCAATATTATCTGAACCGGGTTACTACCATCAAACACCCTTATCATTGTCAATGGATACATCAGTTCCCACGGGACTATCTTTGCTGGCCAACATGGCAAGCCCGTATGACCGGATTGTTAATGAACATACGGATATTAGTCATCACCGCTTAGATTCACACTTAGTAGGCATGGATAAGTTAACTAAGAGTAGTAGCAAAATTAAAGAGTCCTCGTGCACAATTTTAACTTCACTTAAACATCAACGAAATTCTATTTACACATATCCCTGTACAAATACCAATACGTTAGCCCCAGAGATACTCACTCTATCATCGCCACCAATTATGAGCAAATCAACAACACCTGATGTATTGAGTCCTACAAAACCTACCGATATATCTAAAAGAGCTATACCTACAAAGAAAAAAACATTGAATGATATTTGCAAAGAATTTATCGCATCCTTTTCTGACGGTAATAAACAGGATTTATTCGTCATTGATAGAAAGATCAAAGATTTAAACATTGACAAACGACGATTATATGATATCATCAATGTCCTTGAGGGCGTCAGGATTATCGATAAGAAAGGGAAGCGCAATTTTATGTTTTATGGGCTAGAAAGGCTATCCACCGTCGTATTAAAACAATACGAAGGGCTCGCTGTACTTTTTCGAATTGAACTTGTAAAACTACATCTTCATAAAACCCAAAATGAGGAGTATGCTAAACGATCTTTAATTGATCAGGAGTATATGGTCATGGAATCAATAGCACAATTTGAATTATCCCATGAATCCACAGCAACGACAAAAAATTGGTACTTAAAGCAGATTAAAGATTTGATTTATGCAAAGGACCGTGAAACACGTAAAAAGGGGGGCTCGTTAGGTTACTTGTCGCACTTACTAATGCTTATTTTCTTTCTAATACCCAGCAATAAGGACTCGATTAATTTTAATTCGATTACAGATGTTCTGGTCCCCAGTCCCATCAGCGAACATGACACTATCCCACGCTCACAAATTAGAAGAATTTACGACATTGAAAACATATTTTGCTCATTAGGCTTGATTAACAAGGAGACCTTTAGCGAATTAAAAATAAGTCGGAAAAAACATATAATCGTCCGCTCTCCTCAGGTAAGGCCATCCTTACAATTTCTGTCACATGGAACGACTAATTACATGGCATTAACATCCGAAGACAAGATCAATTGCTTGAAAGGGTATATTTCCACTTACCTACCTCATATCAAACTACATACGGGGGATAACAAGGGGCTAATTGTGCCAAATTTAGTTAAACAAATTATATCCAGCCCATCCATCTTTTTTATTAATTCATCAGAGCAACAATTGTATAATTATTAGTTATAATAAAAAGTATTGCTATCAATAAAAATTTTTGAAATAATTAATCCTACTCATTAATTGTCCAATAAGTGTATGAACAGTACTGATTTTAATGAACGGCGGGAATATAGGGCTTCGATTTCGGGGATAGCTGTTAGGGGGGTTTGGGCAAAGTCACCGGAACCACCGTCAATTGAAGAGATTCGAGCAGCAAAAGATAGATATGAAGCCACGCTATTGGCGCAAAGAAAGCAGAGATTAATCACGTCTGCTCCAACTAGTGAGTATACGCAAAAGGAGGGAGACTTATATGGAGGCCTTAATAACAAGTCTGAACGGATGTATTCTGAAGCTGTTGCGAATAAACCTTTGGTGCAAGAGGAGTATGGCCCGATAGTAGATGCAAATAGTGGAATCAAGTTCGAAATGCAGGGATATAATAAAGCGCTGATGCCAGGAGAAGGAGAAGCTATGGCGCAGTATGTTGAAGAAGGCCTGCGAATTCCCCGGCGAGGTGAAATCGGACTCACCATAGACCAAATCAATGAATTTGAGAAGGCCGGGTACGTAATGAGCGGAAGTCGGCACAGAACAATGGAGGCCGTCCGTCTTCGCAAGGAGAATCAAATGTACACTGCCAGCGAACGCCGCACAATGGCCGTACTAAACCACGAACATAAATTGAAAAGGGAGAAGAAAATAATTAACGAGTTTAGCGACATAATTGATGCACAACTTAGAAAGTAATATATTTATAAAAATGATTCGGTCTAGCCACCGAGTTATCGCGTCCACCATATATGTACCAGCACTACAAACAGCGGGAACAAAGAATATATCAACACCACCAAATATTGGAATATTATTCGATCGGGGTATACATACTAACAACCTAGGATGGGATAAATCGCCACTATCTACACGTAAGCAATAGGATTTATTAAATAAAAAAATGATGACAATCTTTTTTTCTTCTTCAAGTTTAACTCTTTTTTTTGTATTAGTATTTTCAATTATGGCAAACATCGCGTCCTAATTTACTGTGTAATTACTGCATAATTTTGTTATTAACTGCTGTTATTCAGCGCCAGTGGATGTCGAGGCTGAGAAGGCGACAGATAAAACTATACAAAAGACGAATAAGAAGGCACAAGATATTAGAAAGGAGCTGCTGAAGAGGATAGCGGCTAATAAGGAGATACTTCAAAGGGAGAAGGAGAAAAACAAGCCGAAGACGTGGAGGGCATGGTCCAATTATGTGTGGGAAGATTGGATCAAAGAGCCGGTCCATCATACATGGCTGGGTGCTAAATTATTTGGACTTAATATTAAATACACGCACCAGCTGCTTAAGAAAGTGAACCGTGGGGAGTCATTGAATCGGCGGGAATTATCATTATTTATGCTGACCATCACCGATTTATTCCGGATGGTTCCGTTTTCGATATTTATCCTTGTTCCTGGCGCCGAACTGGCGCTTCCTATAGTCCTCAAACTGTTCCCGAATATGAAACCGAGCACGTTCCACTCCCCAAAGGGACTAGGCGACCATTTGAAGGAGGTTCCATTGCTGATGGAAAACAGAAACAAGTTGAAACGGTACTTTGTCGACACGTGCTACAAGTATGCCTGTTTTAATAAAGAAGGCGAGGCTGTGCTTGATGCGATCTTATCGGGCGTAACAGTATCTGCGAACGACTTGAAACTGGTATATCCAGTCGCCAAGGGGCAAGTCCATATCACAACAATCCCTGCCGACGTCATGGAATCGCTGTGTTTAATTATTGACGGCAAGAAACCGTTTTCAGAGGCGCAGATGCGGTCTAAAGTACTGAAACATATTGAGACTGTCCGCAGAGACGACCGGCTATTGCTCAAAGAACTCAATGTTGTCAAAGTGGGGATTATCGACGGGAAGCCGAAAGCGGGGTTTAGTTTCTTGACCCGCCAAGAGCTTATTGAGGCCAATAAACTGCGGGGCATGCGCCACCCGTTCCAGTCGGCAGAAAACCTGCAAAAACAACTGCAGTGGTGGCTTGATCTTGCGCAAGACCCCAACATCCCCAGATTCCTCCCCTTTATCGTAGGCCCTGAACTAATCACCGGTCACGCTAAAGTGTCGGGCAAACTCGATCTCGAGTCCTTTAAAATTGCCGAGTCTCTCATCAGCAAAAAGAATGCCGACCCCGTCTACATCAAACTTATCAACAACATCATGGACGTGGCCGACTCAGAGACCCAGAAAATAGCCGAGCTCGAACAACAAAATAACATGGAAAAGAGACTTGATGAAGTTCGCACAGCCATTCGCCTCGCCAAGGAAGAAGAAGCAAGAATGTACAGCAGACTTTAATTTTAGTAGTATGTATATAAAATATGGAAAACATAGTGAATATTATAATGAGGTAATAAAAATTCGGCCTGATTTTAATTAAAATTTCACACACGTGTGAATAGCTAGACTTAAAATGCTTTTTTGTTTTCTATTTATTCAGCTGTAGTAGTAAAACTCGTTGATGATGAGTGGGCCTATCGTGCGACATGCCGTATACAAAATGCTGATTGGCCGAAATGGGTTGAGCGTGGGAAGAGTGTGTGTGATTGCGAGTAATGCCACTAGAAAGAAATGGCGGACTAGTAAAAGTGGATTAGGGGTCATAATTGAGAGGAGGCCCACAGGTGCACTAACACACTCGCCACCTTTAAGGAAATAATCAAAGCATGCTTTTCTGAGTAAAACCAGGTCGTAATTGGTGGATGGTGCTGAAAATAACGAGTAGAGCGCATTAGCAAGCACGTTTACTACAAAAGAATATTGCATGCGCCTGCTTTTATAAAACGTCGCGTATTTACCTCTAATAGCGGAGTAATCGCTGAGATCATCAATATCTTTTAAAAGGTCTCGCCACATGCAGACATCTTTAAAGCAAACACTCATCCCTCCGCCAGTTAAAGGGTGTCTCATATTGTATGCATCACCAAGCACCAATAGGCCGTCTGTATACGAATTGGACGGAGGGAGGTACGAATTAGGCATACTTCTGATAAGTAAATTGGCGTCCTTTTTAATCACCACTTTTTGCAAACCCTGACACATGGTAACGCCCCCATTAACTATCGCTGCTGATGGTGCGGGTGGTTGATTGGCGAATGTTACAGTGTCTTTGTTTTGCTCCGTTAATACTTCCAGCAATGGGTGGCGGATATAATCTGGCAATTGAGGTGCTACTGAGTGGACAATATAATGCGCAACATCCTCTAATTCATTGTGATTCTTAATATCGATCAATATCCGAGTATCATTGGTGCCTATTTGGTAGATAAGCACTGGATTCGGATCTGTTAAACAAACAATTGCATGGTTGGGGAACTTGAATTTAATGTCTGGCAGGACCAATCCGTAGAATTTAGAAATAACTTTAGGTGCTGGAATCGAATCAATACACTTCCTGAACTTGGAAAAACAGCCATCGGCTACTACCGTCAATTTAGCCCGCACCTTGTGACTTTTTTTAGTCGATTGGTCTATATACACCAGTCCATTGGCTGATCTCTTTTTAGAATCTGAATAAACAAGCTCCTTGACTAGTCCCTCAATCATTGTTACATTAGACTGCTTTGTAGCCGCCTCACGTAAATTCATTACAAACCGGCCGTGGTGGAACGATACGCCCGCCTTACCGTACGCTTCGGCTACATCTTCATAACGAAGCAATACTTCCTGTCCCTGGTATGCGATCAAATAGCCCCGCTCTTCAATCCCATCGATTTTACTTAAACATGACTCTAGCCCTAACTCTTTCAAACACTCGACCCCCCCAGGCTGCAACAACTCACCCACTATCCTATTAGGCTCCCTAAGGTCCCTCTCAATAAGGACAACTCGTCGACCTTCCCTCGCCATCACTGATGCCATACACGATCCTAATATTCCCCCTCCCACAATTGCCAAATCATACACCCCCTCGGAGTCTTCTTCAGTGGCCCCTTTTGTAGTAGTAATATCATCAGCCCGCTCCAAGTAAACTTTGGGTAATAGCTGTTATAAACAAAGAGTAATAATTGATTTGAAACAAGTTAAATATATTATAAAAATTAAAAAAAATCAGTTTACAATATTATAGGGGTGACAAAATCATGATCTACCCGTCACACCGCCAGTATACTACATAGCTGATTTTCAAACGTATTAAATTAGCCTATTTAATTACCTTGGAGTATATGTAATAGGTCGATGTAGATACTATTATCGCAGAAATAAATGTTCCGGCTGCAGTCGTACTAATCGAGGAATACATCAAAGTATTATTTGTGACTACACCCCACCCCCTACTTTCTTTTGACTGGGACGTATGACAACGTTTCAATATGCTTTTCCAGTATTTGTTGATTGATAATTAATGCTTGGACTTTAATTAACATGTCCCTTGTATCATCATCTTTAATCGAATTAGTATCTTGATTGTAACCACCGCCGTTATACTCAAATGCTACCCAACATGATTCTCTATAAGCCTTGGTACTCTCTAATTGGTTGACATGGTACTCTGATAATTGGGTAATTGGTGTTACACTCTTGTCGTCATCAATGGATAAAGATATTGAAAGGTTGAATTTACGCGATGCACCGATCAGAAAGTCTAGCATACTACGCATCGTGAATCTTGACTCTCCCAACATTTCAAATACCTTATTTAAACGCAAGCAAGTGAATTTACTAGCGATAAATTCGATTTGGTCAAACGTCATAATAACAAACAACTCGTTTAATAATATCATTTGATGGTTATTGAGGTTTAGTTTTTCAACGTGTATGTTGAAGTTGCTTATCGGAATTGGAAGGTGGCGCTTTTGTGTTGAAAGATGGTTTATCATATGATCGATGACCTTGATGTACTCCCATATAGCCCCACACTGCTTTGTGTAATAAAATGTGCAATTTGGGAATCGTTTGCTTTTTAAATGGTTGGTAAGTGTATAGTCGGTTCCCTTTGGTTTGATAATCAGAGATATTAGCAATAGTTTTTTCATCGCTTCGACCCATAGTTGGTGAGGGTATGGCGTGTATATATACAGTATCGGCAAATAAGCCGAATATGCCATCCCATAATTTTTTTGTGCTTCATATAAAACCCCCAATAAATACTGAAAGATGACATAATCAACAATCGGCGTTTTATAAGTTACACTAAACGACGGGAATGTGAACACAGTGTGGCTCAAGACTTCCATGGCCTGTATTAGCGTATTATCCATACACTCGTTATTACTTTCAGGGGTTACTTTTTTCATTAGCATGAGGGTCAATTTTGAGAGTATTAGATGAAATGGTGTGAATGTATTTGGAATGGCGAGAGAAAATAACTTTACAAGTTTCGTTAATGCATCGATTGTCGGGTATAGTTGTGCATCTGTAATACTTAAATGTGACTTTAATGGGTGTAATAAATAATGGTCCGCCTCGTAAGCGGGGATCTGCTCTGTCGATTGGTCAATTTTCTGAAACTCGCTCATTTTACCTTCATACGCCTGGTTATAACTCGAACCTAGCCTTGAATTACTGCCATTCATCATTACTCCGGTCCTATTTGATTCGATATCAAATCCCTTAGCAGTTGGAAGCGCCGTATTAAAAGAAAACAATGTTTCGTCGATCTGTTGGGTCAAAAATCTGAACCTCTTTTCCATATCTGTGTACCTGATCATATCTACTATAAACAAGTGTGCGTGGGTAACATACCTGATCACTTCCTGCATATGTCGTTGGTGAATTGTGGCTTTTGATTTTCTTGGCTCATTAATGGTAATATAAAATAAACTGTTTAAAAAAAACAGGCCCATTAAACATTCAGTTTGGTGAGTATAATTTTGTTGAGCTAGCCATGCATAGATCTCACGCACAGACTCTAAATCCACCGAATGATCCATTTTAATCATCTTATCAAGCTCATTATACAACTTAATTACTTTCAATTGTGAATGATGCGACTGTCCGACAAATTCAAGCACTGTTGCGAGAATCATAGTTAAAATTCGAAAGCTGAGTTATGGAGGACAGCGGTCCATTGTGTTTATATCCCAAAGTAAAGTGTACGCACCCGACCTTAAAGGGACTTCACTACTGCATTAAGCATGCGTATATTGATGAGAATTCTTGCTATAAACGGTGCAATTACTTTAACTTTAAAAGTAAACGGCGGTGTTTGGAATCTGTTTTAGTCGACTTAAATTTTAGTAAATCGACCGACCCCGTGTTTTGCAAACTACACCATGGAGTGTATGCCAGTGACCCACACTCTGTCATGCTTGCATTTAACGATAAACCGGTGGTTCAAGTAGCGGACAGGCCGACCGAAAATAATCAGTATAATCAGCCTAATCAACACGCTCAACACGCACTGAATCATCTCGCATTCAATATCCCAACGGTGACAAATATTGCCGATAACCCCCCACGTGATCCGCTTCCTGATATACCAAGTAATCCGCTTCTCAGCCTAATTAATATGAGCACATTGACTAAGCCAAGAGCTGAACAACCCCCACCCTCCAATCCTACTCCCAAAACCACCCGCATGCTTGCAAATAAAGCGGAAATGGCATATACTGCTTATAAAGAGAAGAAGCGAAACATAATTAAACAAGCTGGAATATCTATTGAGACTCAAAAAAGAAAAGCCGAGGAAGATATTGAGTATGTTCGAGGCCATAACTTGTTCTTCCAGCCGGGATACTTTGAACCTAACTACGACGTCCCACTCAGTAGTACCGATCTGGCAGATATTAAGAATAAATTGTCTCCCAAAAACATAGATAAGGTTATTAATTACTACAACCTGCCTCCCCCGCCACCCGCCACATTTAGTAATACATCTACCACTACAACATCTATCAAAGAACAAATAAAGGAAAGGCTTAACTTGCTGCAAGAATTAAAAACCTATTATTCCGATAAACTAACCTATATTGAAGCCGATAAGGCGTCCCTTTATACCAAATACACTCTTTCAAAACAAAACAGCGCCGAGGAACTATACAATGATGAACCCGATATCATAAAAGGTGATTCGATCGCTGTATCGAATAAAATAGCAGTAACTAATGCATTACTCGAAACAGAAGATATCCGCGATTTGTACAACGGCGACAAGTCTAATGGAATCAACAACCTAATTTCTGAAACCAATAATGTACTACAGTCCCATTTAGATAAAGCATACATGCTGCATCAATACAAAGACCACAAACTTCGAAGAATCGACGAGATTAAATCAATGACTCACCACAATCCCATTCAACTATCCACCGCCGACACAATATTGGCTCAGCTACCCAAAAATGCCCAATGCGCCGCTAATAACTTGGATAGTACTACAAAGACTTGTTTAAACACCCCTTTAAATGCGTCAACGTATTGTTTCCAACATATACTGCTCGATAACTTCCAGCAACTCTACACAAAATGCAAAACCCCAACCTGCAACATCCCAAGTACACTCATTCCTCCTAACGAATACTGCGATTCCTGTTAAACGATAATAAACAGCTATTTGATTTTTATTTAAACAAAGTTTAGTCGAACTTGATAATTTTTTTTCTGTAAATTGTGAAATATACACTAAAAAAATGGCAAAAAAAAACGTGGATTCTGTTACAGTAGAACTATGTTGCATAATATTATACTGTAATATGTAATTAAACTCCTAGGCTGTATGCCAGGGTTAACTGATTATTAACAAGTAATAAACGGTAGCTTTATAACTATAACTTAGAATATTAAGTAACGGGTCTTAATTGCAAAGAGGATACGCTCAGCCCTGAGTATATAAGCTGAGCAACAAGATTATTAATACCATAATAAAGATTTATTTATTTATTGTTGTAA